>CAJQZP010000744.1:0-37353 GCA_907164705.1 Parnassius apollo | reverse complement strand
TAGACGACACTTTCACATTTTTACCACATCCTTAGATCACAATAACTCCATTAACTCTAAAATACAATTCACAATGTAGTTAAAAAGTAAAAGTAAAGTTACAGCCTATATACATCCCACTGCTGGGCACAGGCCTCCCCTCATTTCTCAGAGGGTTTAGGGCAAGGTAGTGTCCGCCGCGCTGCCCCAAGGCGTGTTGGCGAACTTCACATGTCTTCGAAAATATTTTTTTTCTTATTCCTCAGACGTGCAGGTTTCCTCAAGATGTTTTCCTACACCGCCGAGCACGTGGTAAATCAGCACTTAAAAATGCAATTAACAATTTCATTGATTCCGGCGGGGATCGAACCCGGGTTACTCGCGTTCTGTTATATTTACAGCGAGCGTTAACCATCTGAGCTACCACGGCTCTACAATGTAGTACAATGTAGTTAGAGGCAAACAATTGCTTAGCTTTCCTAGATGTTTTAGTTAGATAACACTAGTGTATAGAAAAAATGCCCATAACAACCGATATACAAATGGTAAATTTCACTATCTTCCTTTACAATTAGCCACCGTGAATAAATCTTTATTTCAGAGAGCACATGGGCTCTGCGACAAAAAACATCTAGCCGCCGAGCTTCAGCACGTCAAACAAGTAATGCCAGACAAGAAGTTTCGGGTCCCGCGCTTACGTAACATGACCGAGTGAAGCTGGCTACAGTCGAGCATGTGCCTGCTGCACTACCGTATGCCAGAGGAGTTACAGACAAAAAAAAGAGCTCCCATTAAAACATACTACAAGTTGTCGAAGAAGATTAACCAATTTTTACCAACCATCAAGTGTAATATTTGAATCGCCCTGATCTCGGGTAGGCCATTTGCAAGTGGCGCATCCATATCGGTCCGCTTAATACCTAGGATTGGGTTAGGATAGGAAAAAGGAAGTGGAATAAAAAGAAAAGAAAAAGAGGATCCTCTGAGTGTTATCGTCCTGTCAGTTTCCTATTGACCTAGATCAAATAACAGGTAGCAACCACAGCAGCGCTATCACGTATCTTGGGAACACTTCTGAGACATCTTCTTCTACGGGCGTTAAAGTACACTAATCAAGAATGATACGGGTAGCCAATTAATTTAAAAACATCCTTATTCCAACAGAGAAGATGGCTGGGTACTACCAAATGCTTGGGATACCACAATTATTAAAATTAAATCCAAATCCAATTATAATAATGCAAGACTTCGTAAAGCTCGTTCTGCATAAATCAGATCAAATATTAATGGTTAAAAGTTGATTGTAGTATTCCTTAAACATGAAATCATGACGACAAATACCTCGGATTGTCCCTGTGATCATGAGTGTTGTGTTTGGTGAATTAAAAAAGTTAAAATAAAATGCGATTAAATCCGTAAAATTGGTTTCATTTTATGTATAGTATTTGCACAAACATAGGAAATTATTAAGGGAAAGACGGTAATGATTTTAGAAAGAAAAGAAAGTTAAGCGTTAATGAAATACGAAGTGTAATTGTTTGAGCATGTATGTGAGTGTGTGTATTTAGATTGTGGGTTTTCTAAGGATGATAGACAAGATAAGGTTATAGAACGATGAGTTATAAGCAACGAGGTGAATGGGGAACTTAATTCTATTATGAGAATTCAGAATATCCTATATAAACTTTAAAAACAAAGAAGCGGAAATTTATGAATTTCTAGCGGGCATCTTTGTGCGCAGCCCGCACGATCTTGTTCCAGCCCGCAAGAGCATTTTTCCTGTCACCATCACCACCCATATGCCTAAGCCTGACTGCCTCGTGCATAACCTTTACAATGCTTGAATATAGGTTATCTATCATAACTAAGTGATCCAAACTATAAATATTACAAAAAGTATCATAACAACTACTTAATTTATCAGGAAATACAATTTCTTTAACTTTTCATTACAGAGTCTTGCGCCCAATTCTAACTTACTGTTATTTCTATTACCACATATAGCTTTGTCAGTTACGGTACATATCAAATATTGCTTGGGCATTAGTTTAGCAAACTCGCACTAAATTTATATGGTAAATGATCGGACCAGCACACATCGTAGTGTACCTTCACAGAAACCACATACCTCCGCGCCGCCTCAGTGATTTTGCAATGATCCAACCACCTCCTACTACCATGTGCTTCACTGACAAAGATATAATATGTTTCTGCATCAAAACTCAAAATATTGAGATCAATGATTTGATAAAATAAATTTGATTGAGATCAAACTATTCCACTATAACTCATTACAAAATAATAACATTTCAGTACCAAACCACTGCATTGGGTGTGCGTTAAAATCCCCTGGAATAAAAAATCAATCAATAAAAAAAAATCAATGTCACAATTTTCAACAATTGCCGCAATCTCACGAAGACACTCAACGTACTCTACAAAGTTTTCCGCACAATCTGTAGGCGTATACACACTAAAAACTAACATCTCTTGATCCATAGTACTAATTTTTATTGCCGCAATACGATCACTATCACATTCAGTATCCGAAACACAGCAAAATTTCAACTTATTCTATAACAGCGCCACTCCGCCATACGGACGTCCACGTAAAATACCTTGAGAAAATTCTACCGCTGACTTACCATAGTAGCTAAATTCCTTGCTAACATAACTGAGTTCTCAAATTTCATGCGGTAACAGGCAGGTTTTTTGCAGTGCAATAATATCTGCCTTACGACTCAGATTATTTACACACTCTAGGGTTCTCTTAAAGTTTTTACAATTAATCGAAATAAGTAATATTTTATCCAAAATGATAAAAATTTACGTATAATTTTTTTACTTGAATCAGTTTGTGTGTTATTTTCCCGTCAGCAAAAATTAATAAAGCGACGATAAATTATTCTATCAGGCCACAGGTTAGTCCATAAATATTATTACAATTCTCGTGACAATAAAAACTGCCGATTGAATTACCAAAATTGACACTTTAATTACTGAATACCAATTAAAACTTAAATCACACTAATAGTTATTCACACTTAACACTTTAATTCACTTTATTTCACCCCGAAAGCTTTGCCCGTACCGCAAATTCAATACTGACCCGATCGCGGCTTTCAACGGCTTTAAATAAGCCTTTTTCAACAAAATATCTAGAATATACCAGTAAATACCGGTCCCGACCGACTAAGTGGAGAATGTTCGAGTGTGGAGTTTTCCAGAAAGCTTAGTCCTTTATTCGATACTAGATGGTGCTGGAGGTGGAAAGTCCCAGCATTTTTTAGAAAGCTCTCCTAGCTCTGTTACCTGACACAAGATGGCGCTATTGCCAGGTACCGACATCAACTTAGGCGCGCAACACTACTCCCTCCTAAGACATGCTCGTCTCGAGCATTATCGGTCCCATAATCACGCGCCAGCCAATCAACGTGGACGATCTTAGGAGTATACCTCTTGCGCCTTTCTGTATCCGGTAGGTTACGTTGTTGATTCCGGTCACAATACGGTACGGGCCGTCCCATTTTTCTTGAAGCTTAGGAGATTTCTCTTTGCTGTGGACTGGATTGGGCAACCACACTAGTGAACCTTCGTCGAACCCTTTTGTCATTCATTTTGTGGTCATACCGGGTTTACATCTTTTGGGACATTTGCTGGCCCGATTGTTGACATGCTCATAAATCTAATTCATTTTCTTCCGCAAGTCATTTGTATACTCGGTTATACCGCGTGGAGCATCAGGTGGTATCCAGGTAGCCGTAAATGGGCCCCCCCGAACGGGTTCCCGCCTTGTCGTGGCGGGGGGGCTTAGTAGCCGTGGCTTGGTCTCCCACGGTGAACAAAGAGGAACCCACGTGGCTGGCCCGAGGTGAAGGGCCGGCCTGAGGTGGCCGCTCCGAGTGGGCTTGGGGGAGCCCACTTCGGATGTGTGCTGGTGGACTGCAGCGAGTGGGGACTCGCGCACCCTCTACCGCTGCAGCCGAGGTGGAGTCGCGGAGGAAGAGGAGTGTTGGTATGGCGATGCGCCACTCGACCTATCCTTCGCGACTCAAACGGGGCCGCACCGTTGATGCGGTGGTGGTGGGGCTGCGGGGGGAAAGGATTGTCGGTATTGCGAGGCGCCGCTCTCCCTACCCTCCGCAGCCGAATCTTGGTTGGCGGCGGAGCCATAGACCAGATCCGCCGCTGGGGTCGGGAAGGCTAGTGCTTCTGAGTGCTCGTTTTTCCTGGCCCCATGGCCTTTGTGCATCGGACGCGGGGGCGTTTGTTGCACAGACGTAGTTGGAGGCCGTGGAGGAAGGCGCGCCATGTGTTCTGGTGCGCCTTACCTGGGAAGGAGAACGGGGAGGAATTTTCCTCTCCCGAGGAGGTGCTGCCATGGGGCGGCAGGCGCTAGTAGGGCCGCGGATGTGGGCGAAAGCGTTCCCGTAGCCCTGCCAATATGCGACAAAGGTGGAACACCATGGGGTTTTAGTCGGTGCGAGTCCGACATAACCCGTTCTTGCCCCCGCGAGGCAGGTATGCGTAGGCATTTCCCCATGCAAAAAAAAAGGTAGCCGTAAATCTCTTCCAAAGTTTGAGAAAGCTGGTGTCACTGATGTACTTTCGTGAACAGCGCTTCGATATGACAACAAAAATAGTTGTATGTGCTTGTCCCAATGTTGCTGATTGTCTACAACTTTTGATAGGTACCACTCCAATGTCAGATTAAATCGTTCCAACATTCAATCAGATTGCGGGTGGTAAAAAGTTGTTCCTGTTTTGTAAATAGCTATAACTCGGCAAGTTTTCTGGAATATTTGAGACCAAAAATTCCCTCCTTGATCGTTGTGAATCTCTAAAGGTACTCCAAAACGACAGAAGATTTCATGAACTAGTTTATCTGCAACTTTTGAAGCTTATTGATTTTGAATGGCGAAGACTTCTGGCCACTTAGTGAAGTAATCCATCACAACCATGAAATAGTTGTTATCATTTTCACTTTCAGAAAACGGCCCTGCCACTTCAATGGCTTTTTTCTCCCATGGTACACCAACATTGTACTATTTCAATGCACCTCTACTACGAGTCTGAGATCCGTTTACAGCCGCACAACTTGTACATTTGTGACACCAGTCCTTGACATCGTTTCGACAGTGGACCCAGTAAAATCGTTCTTGAATCTTCAGTAGAGTTCGTTGAACTCCAATATGGCCTCCTGAACAATCATTATAGTACAGCTGTAGAACGTCCGGTACTTTAGCTTAAGGGGCAACAATTTGCAAATGAAAGCTGTTTCCCGGACCATTTTTCCATTTACGGCACAGAACTCCATCTTGAAGCAGCAAGCTGTCCCATTGGGCCCAATATCTTTTAGTGGTCAAACTCATCACTGAGACGTCGCTCCACTTGGGCTTGGGAGCACTGGCCTTCATCCATTCCAGAATCGGCTTGATGTCCAGATCTTCCTGCTGTGCATGTTGCAAGCTGTCCTTCTACTCGTTGCTAAGGTGGTCTGTCCTGAGCATTCTCACAGATACCATTTCCTTACCCTCTTGCTTGGTATAATGCTTATAATCTTCAGGACAAGGTCTTCTTGACAATGCATCTGCGTTGCCATGAGATTTCCCGCTTTTATTCTCGATTACAAAGTCGTATTCCTGCAGTAGTTCAACTCACCTCGCAACTTGTCCTTCTGGATTTTTGAACTGCAATAGCCATTTTAATGCAGCATGGTCAGTTCGTAAGTGAAATTTCTGCCCCAGAAGAGATTTGCTAAAATGCTACAACGACTTTACCACAGCTAGCAATTCGCGTCTTGTGAAACAATAGTTCCTTTCCGGTTTTGACAATGACTTGCTGAAGTACGCTATCACAACCTATCGATCACCGTTCCGTTGAGATAACACACCGCCGAGTCCTGTATCACCTGCGTCTGTGTCAACTATAAATTCCTTGCTTGCGTCAGGGTACCCCAAAATAGGTGTTTTGCAAAGACGATCGTTGAGCTCCTGGAATGCGATATCGCAACTTTCATCCCAGCAGAAATGTCGCTTCTCCTCGGTTAGCTTGTGCAGAGGTTTGGCTATATCTGCCAAGTTCTTCACGAATCGCCGATATTAGGAGCACAAACCCAAAAATACTCTATCCTGCGACTTACCTTTTAGAACCAGCCAATCCTTGACAGCGGTGATTTTCTCCGGATCCGTGCGGATAACTTCTTCCGATACTACATACCCCAAAAAGTTAACTTACCGTTTGAATAGTGAATATTTCTTCGGACTCAAATTGAGTTCCTTGACTTCCAGGTTTTGAAGGTGTTCCTCAAATGTACGGCCTACGATGATAATTTCATCCAAGTAGACCAAACAAGCATCGCCAATTAGCCCGGTATGTACAAGTTCCATTAGCTTTTCAAACGTTTCTAAAGCATTGTACAATCCAAACGGAATTACTTTAAATTGCCACAGACCCGTCGAAAACGCGGTTTTCTCCTTATGCGTAGGGTCAATCTCAACTTGTCAGTAGCCACTTTTCAGATCCAGCGTGCTAAACCACTTTACTCTTGTAAGCATGTCCAGCGTGTGACACGCAGAATTGATGACACGCTGCGTGTCATCAATTCTTGGCAAGGGATATCTGTCCTTCTTTATATCGTCGTTCAGACGGCGGTAGTTAACACAAAACCGCATGCTGCCATCCTTCTTCTTTACCAGCACCACGGGTGAATACCATGGACCAGATGAAGGTTCAATAACCCCATCCTTCACTATTCCCCCAATTATGGTTTCCACTTCCTTTTTACGTGCTGCCGGCAATCGTTAATGTCGTTTTTTATAAGCCATCCAAATATGCAACTATTTTTTCTTCAAAAACTGGCACAATCGACAGCCTTACCTATGTATATATGTGTGCATGGCAATAACATTGTAATGGGAGCGAAAACCACTTTCGGCCAAGTACAAACTAAACATCTCCGTGTAGGGCTGCCATTTTAGCACTTTTGGTGCTAGACATAGCGCTTATTGTGATAATATCAGTTTTATAAACATTTTGTAGCTGCAATGGCTGTTATAATTATGTCATTATGAAATGTAAGTGAAAAACGATCTTACGTTCCACCTCATGATAAGTGTTTACTGAGGCATAAGCATATCTTTAACCATGTTCAAACAAAGAAGGCTACAACAGACTATCAATACAAACAGGCGACAATGTATCAGGCATTGTCGTCTGCTTGTCCTTCGTAAAAAATAACTTTTCCCTAACTCCTTATAATATTCAAACCAGACTACATAGTGCAACAGTGCATGCACTTGGAGTTAGAAATGGATAAGGAACGAAATTGGTAAAATAGTAGTGTCTTACTAAACCGATTCATAGGTAGAAATGGAGTTTCACGAACTAGAAATTTATTATTATTTACTTAAGTTAATCAAATGAATACAATCCATACAATTAAAAGTATTTTGTGATTATTTCTTGGTGCTTTTTTTGTTTAACAATACGTAGGGCAAATAATAAATTTAGCACATCTAGCGCTTTATTCATGTGCTAATTTCAATAAATCCAGCACTTCTTATATCTCTGTTAGGACTGAATGAGTTTTTTTCATCTGACAGCACTTTATGCTAGCAGTCGTGTCAGCAATACTGAGATTATAATACCACAGCTTAAGTTGCCACAGCCGTCTTCTGTAGCTTTGTAATATTCCATTTGTAGGTTAAGTAGAAACAGGCAGCGAGAAACAAGCAGGAACAAGAAAATAAGGATAATACAGACCGCAATTAGTGACAACCGAATCAAGTGGTTGGTCACAGCTCTTTTCGATGCATTGAATGTGATCTGATTTTGTAATTCGTTACCAACGTCTACTCGAGAGCCCGGGATTTGCATATTATGTAAAACTATGGAGAGATTACAGTTGCGCACTGTGCGGTGATCCTGAATCCTTCGTCAGTATTTATTGCGAACACTGTCAGTCTTTAGCAGTTAAGGCGCCAGCAAAATACACTTGCAATGGAGTGGTTATTTCAGATGAGGCTTTTCCAAGCATAAATGGATGTGCATAGGCTGTAGTGTTTAGAAAAATTTCGATACTGAAAACAGTATAATCTGTTATACCTTACTCCAGCAGTTCTGAGACATTCATCAAGAACATACTAGTTATGAACAATTTTATTTTGAAGTTGAAACACTTCCTTTTACTGTAAAGTCAAGTCACAGTATTTTAGCGTTGTTTGTAAGAGATGTTGCTACCGTTATGCTGATTTATAGGTTCAACATTCTACGTTCTATGTTCGTATGCTAATGAAAAAAGAATAATGGATAGACTTTAAAGTCTTTGCAGGGTGTTTAAAATATTTTATCCTTTCGAATGATTTGTAAAATAGATGTTGCTTCTTAATCTTCGGCGTTATCTCAGAAGAGGACATTGCTCCTTATCCTAAAGTAGAAGATATTATTTATGTGAGTAGGAAATTATTATTATCATTTCGTTTTTATAATTTTGTAAAAACGTGACAAAACGAACACAGGTTTCCATTAAAATAAAATAATTCATAAACAATTCTGCACTTAGCAAAATATTTCTGAACTATTACTGTAGGCGCTGAATAATGTAATGGAATCCATTAAGGTTACTACTGATACCGTGTATTTTAGTACATTTACATATGACTTTTGACGTGACATTTACTGACCAAATACCTTTACAAACTTATGTTTCAGCACCGTATTTTATTTTTAATCCTTGGAAATAAATTCTAACTCATGTTTTATTTAATAACTTGTACCGTGTAGTGGCGATGTAAGAATATCTTTCTCCCACATAGATACCATCCCGTAGATATCAAAATCAACAAGAAACAAATCAGATGGGCAGCAGCATCTTGCTAATAACGACTTAAAGAAAACTGCGGTTGCCTACTTGCGAAGCGTGGTAACTATGGCAAATATCCTCTCTATGAAGCAATATATGGGAAGGCGTATGTTCAGTAGTGGAATTTATTATGCTGTAACGGTAACGGTTATGTATAATTTTATTCCTAAAGTATCTTTTAAAATTGAACTAACTCTTAATACCGGAAGTAAATGTAATGAACTATTACAATTCTTCTGATGCGTGTATGCTATTGTTGCAAGCTTAGGGTTCGTGACAATAAAAAGTGACTATATGATATACATGATAATACCCAAAGGCGAACTGCCTAAGCCTCAGCTGGACATCACCTAATTGGGCGCCAGGCAGCAGAGTCGTTCTTGGATTTAAAATGATAACTTTAAAGTCAGGGGAGGTTCTTACTCTGACGCGGTAATGGAGTGCTTATCTAGCAGTTTGTCAATCATGTCGACATTTTAGGTTAATGCTGTTGATTTTAAAAATAAATTAGATTTTCTAGTTGTGAAAAATCTCATTAATAACTACATTTACCAACATAATACATATTCAAATTTACAAAGCTGCCTATTCTTCTCAACCGTTTATCGTCGCGCGAGCAGCAGTGTTAGACTGTCCGCTTGGTGCTTCAAAGAGCACAAAATTTATTGTTATTGGATCGGTGCACGTACATGTATCCACACTCCTCGGCTATCACGAACGAACAACTTTATCGAAATGCTGCACTATTCTGAATAAATCGTCTTCCTTTGAGCAGGTAATTTTTTATTCTCTCTTGTTGAGTGGATGTTTGGGTGTTGAATTTTTATATTTCTCTCTTGGACTAACAGAAACAGAAACAGAAACTTATAAACAATACTTATTGAAAGTCATTTTTTAATTTACCACTGGTCCGAAAAAAAGAAACCTCTGTCCTGGAAAGAACCAGCAGGAACCCGAGCGGGAACTTTTTTTTTTTCAAATAATAGCTTACAATCATGTTTACAATTAACAACACAAGACAAATTAGAAATAGCTTGGTAGCGATCACTCTTCCCAGGGGTTATTATCATTCATAAATTACTTAATATTATAGTAACCATTTTTATACAAACTTAGTTAAATAAAAGTTTTGAACTTTGAGTATGACAAATTTTGTATGTTTTCTGGGATTTTTTAGTAAAAGCGTATACATCGCCCCAAAAATGAATTACTGACTCGGTGAAGTCTAGTAACTGATAATACTAGCTTGTGTCTGTTCTTAGTATTTACAGAATGAATATCACTTATTTTTGCAAAACTAATTTTATTTTTGTGTACGTACATTACATTTTCATAAATGTATTGAGAGGATACAGTTAATATATTAATTTCCTTAAATTTATGACTCAGTAACTCTTTTGGTTTTAAATTATATATTGCTCCATTCGCCCTCTTCTGAATAATAAATATAATTTTCGTGTAAGTCGCGTGTCCCCTTAGCAAAATACCATACGACATAGTGCTATGGAAATAACTAAAGTAAACTATTCTAGCTATTTCAACACTGGTAAGAGTTCTAATCTTTTTACAGCATATGCTGCAGAACTAAGTCTGCTAGCTAGTTTTAATATATGGGGGAGCCATTGAAGTTTTACGTCTAGTGTGATTCCAAGAAAAATGGTGGAATCAATAAGACTCAGTTCCTCCCCTTTTAAAATTACATTAGTATTAACACGTTTGACATTTAGAGTTATGAATTTAATACATTTAGTTTTTGTTCCATTTAAATGCAAATTATTAACATCAAAATAATTGACTAAATTAGCTATAGCATTATTTACTTCGTCGTAATTTAATAACTGTCGTTTTAATTTGAAAGTTAATGAAGTGTCATATATGAAAATAATACTATATCATGGTTATCTCCTACTTGTAAGGTAAGTCATTAATATATACAAGAAATAGAAAGGAGCCAAGAATTGAGCCCTGAGGTACGCCCATTTGTACAATCAAGCCGGAAGAACTCATACTATTAATGACAATTTTTGCATTCTGTCACTTAAATATGAAATAATTAATTTAAGAGCATCAGTTCTTACAACGTAGTGTTAAAGTTTCCTGTTTAATGTTTCATGGTGGACACAATCAAAGGCCTTGGATAGGTCACAGAATATACCAAAAGCATCCTGAGAATTCCCCCATGTATTAAAGATATATTTAATCAGCTCAACACCAGCATCAGTTGTATAGCGACCTCTTGTAAAATCGAATGCATTTTTATGAAGTAAATTATTGACATTATTTTTTTAACATTTGAATAAGAATAATTTTTCAAAAATTTTACTAAGTGTTGGCAGTACAGAAATAGATCTAAAATTAGCGGGTAACAATATACTACCAGGTTTAAATAAAGATACTACATACTTTACTATGCTTCATTAAATCCGGAAACACACAAGATTCGATACTAGTATTAAAAATAATAGATAGTTGAGGTGCGATTTCATCTATTATAGACGCAATAACTGTAACGGAAATACCCCACAGATCGGCGGTTTTCTTAATATCAATATTCTTAAAATATTTTAGAATATCTTTTGAAACACTTTATGAAATGTAAGATTCTTTGTACACGTATTTACATTTTGTTTATGTAATAATTCGGCGACGGCAGGAGAAGAATTCAGTGACTTTGTGGTTAAGATCGGAATATCAGTAAAATATTTCTCAAAGACCATTGCGAGGTCCTTATCTGATTAAGTTAATTTATTGTTAAAACTTAAGCGGTAGTTTGAATTGCGAGAGTTGAGCTTACCAGTTTAACTATTAATTATACTCCATGTCATTTTAATTTTATTAGAAGCAGTCTTTATTTTGTTGCTCAAATACTATGGTATACTTGGCTATAGAACACACTCTTTTAAATATTTTGGAATATTAAGCTATTGCATAGCTTCTATCGCGGGCCTTGAGCACGGAGACCGAATCTAGAAATTCCGTAACGAAAAAACCTCACGCTCCCCACTCCGACGGGCACGGAGGTGTGGCGTTGAAAGCCGTGCATCATCTAACGTCGTTTCTTTTTTTAATTTTTTTTGGGAGTGCGTGGGTGGTGTTTTTTTAAAAAATCTTTAGTTCGGCAGACTTTGGCACGGTGTTTGTGTGCGTGCGACTAGACGTTTGCGTGTACACTAGCTGCTAACTCAATGATAAAAATTCCTGAATAACCTACATGTATTGTAAGATATTAAAAATATTTTAAACAATATTAACTTCTCATTTATTCAATAAGAGAAAAAAATTGTTTTCTTATCGGTCACCACGCTCAAAAAGTGTAACTTGATTTAATATCAAAGACTTAATTGCATAAATAAAATAAATAAATAATTATAATTGCATATGTTGATAAAAAATGCTATGCAATAGCTTTACCGCGGGAGTCACCGAGTACCACACGTATTTTTTTTATATATTCCCTAAATTCGACGCTAGGATTATGTTACCTTTCATTGTAAAGTTCATATAACACTTGTATACTCTTATGGACTCCTACTGTCACCCTTTCAATAAATGTCTTGCGATTGTTCAAAGAGAATGTTTTAGAAGTAAAAGTATTATTAAATTAATTGCAAATAAGCTTAAATAATGTCCCATAAAAATCTGGATTATTATGATATGAAAGTGATGGAAGTTTTTTTTACAATGTTATTTCTAAACTTCTCCAAGTGACGTGCATTTACTAGAGCAAACACAACTTCTTTATTTACTTGCTTTTTGTGAACATAAGGTAAGGAAACTAATTGTTTGGATTTTGGATTGGATTGGATTGGATTCCAAATTGCGTGTCAAATAATTATGATACTATGGTCTGGGTAGCCAAGTCCTTGGCTGAGTTGATATATAAATAATAAGATAGCACATTGAACGTGCTATCTTCTAGCAAATTTTGCTATCTGTCTTAAATTATATTTGAATAGGTACCTACCTATCTGTAGTCAAAAATTTCTTAATTAAATTATAAATGTCTATTAAATTAATTCTATTTGTATAATTGTTACAAATAAATGTCAAAGGCGGACGGCAGATTTAGTACCGCATACTTTTTTTTTTTCGTTGTTTTGTTATAGAATTAGTACCAGATATTAAGGCAACTAAGCCATTAATTTTCATGTAAGTTTTATATTTTTAGAACTTGGGATTAATTAATAATATCAATAAAAATATTTTAGTAAATAAACGTATTATAATCATAAACTAAACGCAATTATGTTATTAGAAGTTGCCATATGTAATATTACAAAAATATCTGAATGTTAATTAATTATATAGAAATAACAATATATATATATATATATATATATATATATATATATATATATATATATATATATATATAATTTAACACTTACATATTACATTCAATAATGCATCCATTGTTGTATAAAAGCATAATGTTTAACGATTTAATGATAGGCATGATTTTAGTCATCAATTTTTTTATTCATATGGCAATTATTCATTACTTTTTGGCAGGTGAAGAAAATCTGTCTTTATAGTCTATTTGTACTATCTGGCCGTTTTTACGTTGGGTTGAGCATCTGCACCTTCGTACTCTATCTCTTGATAGAAGTTTCGCGAAAGGACGCTATGTGTTTTAATTATAATGTCGAGTTTGCAATGTGTGACTTACAACGTTCGCTTGTCCCGAATAAGAAAGCACGTTTTATCCGATGAAAGCGAAGATGTCGTCAATACTATTCGACTGTGGACATATCCTAGAGATGTAAGTAGTTTACAAATAACATACTGCATATGAGTAGGCTAGTAACAAACTCTGAGATAAGTTTTACGTATTGAAAAGTAGCCTTAACACTATAAAATATGTATATAATCTACTAAAAACTAACAAACAAGGCTATTTATATGTAGATAACATACAAATTGTTATTTACATATGTATTAGTCTGAAAGAATGACCCCTGAAAAGGAAAGGAAAGTATATTATTGAAAAGGACCAGGTCGGTGTCCCTCTTGATCCTGAAAAGGACCAATTGAAAAGGACCTAGTCGGATCGGGTACTAAGAAACAGGAATCGAGGCTTCTCTCGATCCGGCCTCCTATCACGCCTACGTTGGGTTCGGGAACAACGTATGTGATCTCCGCAACGGAGTAACACACTAGGGCGATAACCTCTTCCTTTTCAGCAAGTAGGTTCAGACGGGGATTACGGGTCTTCCGAAGTCGTCCCGGTCCCGACGCCTTAATTCTTCGATGTGGACTGTATAACTTAAAGGATCTTGGGAATGAAACAGCAATTATCTTCAAACCGTTCCGTGAGAGAGTAATCACTTTTCCCTATACTGCTGGTTTTTCACTTTTCTTGAACTTTTTCCCGGATTTTCTTATTTATTTCCGAACTATTTCCTTGAATATTTCCCGAACGATTCCCGAACCGAATTCCCGAACGATTTCCTTGAATATTTCCCGAACCATTCCCGAACGAATTGCAATAAAATCAATTTACTATCCTACCCCTAAGCTAAACGCGAAAGTGAGCCG
Source organism: Parnassius apollo (assembly GCA_907164705.1). Taxonomy (NCBI): domain Eukaryota; kingdom Metazoa; phylum Arthropoda; class Insecta; order Lepidoptera; family Papilionidae; genus Parnassius; species Parnassius apollo. The sequence continues at coordinate 22,973 of CAJQZP010000744.1, read as the reverse complement.
CGCCATCTGCGCGCTTGCGCAACTTAATTACATGAATTTGTACTATTACTCTCTCACGTTTCACTCAATATCTTTATTTATTCAAATCATATACAAATACAATTTATCAATATAGGTAGTACAAAACAATATCTACACCATGATATACATCATATCCTCATATCATAAAAAACCTTTTATTTATTAAACGAAAACTGCCTATTTTACTCACAAGTTCGAAATCGAAATTTCTTAAATATTTAACACAGAAAGTTAAAACAATGTTTCTCACTTGAATTTATACATAAGCTAACCAATACAATAGTTTAATTTACATTTTTTCTATTTATTTCACTATTTAAAACACTTTTAAATTTCTTATACAAAACTATCATTATTTCACTTATACACAGGAATTTTCACATGAAAATAACACAGAATTTACCTTTTTTAGCACGTACAATTAACCTGAAATATTTTACAAGTAATTTTTACATAAATTACTGAATTACAAACATTTTAAATTTTTACATATTCGGCCTCCTAAGGGCGTGGCCAGCGTGCTTCCGTGTACTCACGCTATGTGAACAACTAACTTTTGCACGGCTCTCGGCTATCAGAAAAAATTAAATTATGAAATACACCAATTTTGACCATATTAGGCAAATTAAATGCTTTTATACAATTTTCGAACTGTATGAAACTATCTTTAATCAGATTAACAATATAAATGAATGTTCTCATTAATCAATCATAACAAATAGGCATTTGTTTTCGTTCAAAACGTATCAAACTTATACAAAACAACATTTATGCAATTAATATCCATTAATTCTGCCTATGCACAGAGTGATTATCTCGACCGGGGAACAAATCCGATCTTTAACTTCACTTTAATATTCTTATGAATTTACATCATTTGAAAGATGATTTCAACCGGGGAACAAATCCGGTAACATAATTTATATCTTAAATTCCTTACGAATTTATTAAGCGATATTACTTAGGAAAACAAACAAACTAGTGGTAGTAGTCGACCCAAGTAGTATCATTAGTTCGACATTTCTTAAAGATTTAACTAAGCATTCTCTTATCAGAGCGTCGTTGCTCGTGACTGCCCCTTTTTTCATAGCAACGTCATCGGTTGATTTAATAAACTGAAACATTTTTATAGGCGCGTCGCCAACAATCTCCCCCCCGTGCGTTAGCACCATCATTTGGGAGGCGTCGCGGGTACCAGGACTATTATTCTGGATGTAGGTCTCCTCAAGATACCTGTGCTAGTAATGACGTCAACCACTCTGGTGTGACCGTCTGGTCCCGGTAACGTTCTACTAATTTTACCTTTTGGCCACGTATTTCGTGGCAACGAATGATCTATTATCAAAACAATATCGCCTTCTTTAGGTTCCATGAACTTGCCGTTATCACCTGTTCGAGGTATTAACGTAGGCATGTATTCTTTCAGCCATCTTGTCCAAAAATGGTCGGCTAACCTCTGTGCAGCTTTCCAATTGAGTTGACCCGTCAGATGTCGCTCTAAAAATAATCCAGGTGGTCGATCACCACATGAGCGTCCCAGAAGAAAATGATTGGGTGTCAAACCCTCTTCAGGACTATCCATACTGAATGTTACCAGAGGTCTGGAATTTACCGTATGCTCTGCTTCTAAAAGTAACGTATGTAGAACCTCCTCTCGTGGGCTCTTCTCCTTAAGCGTAGCGGTCAACGCAATTTTAATCGATCTTACTAACCTCTCCCAGGCGCCACCCATGTGCGGTGCTCCCGGAGGTATAAATTTCCATTTAATATATTTCTTAAATGACTCGTTTTTCATGCCCTCATAGCATTCTTCGCATGCTTTCAATAATTCTTTATTTGCAGCTTTGAAATTTGTCCCGTTATCGCTGTATATAACGGCTGGTTTTCCTCTTCTGGCGATAAATCGCCTTAACGCCATTATCATTGACGCTGGTGTCAATGAGGCTGCTAATTCCAGATGTACTGCTCTGGTGGTCAGACACGTGAATAAAACGCCCCAACGTTTTTCGTGTCGCCTTCCTATAGTCACACTCATAGGACCAAAATAATCTACAGCTGAGCATGTAAAAGGTGGCTCATGATGAGCTATTCTTTCCAGAGGAATATTTCCTTGTGGCACGTTTTGCGGCTTTGACCTGTATGTCCTGCACCACTGACAATGGTGTGACACACTTCGTACTACATTACGCAAGTTCAAGACGTAAAATTTCTGGTTCACCTCATTCATCACCGTCTGGTGATTGGCGTGTCCAAAATGATGATGAACTTCTCTAATCATCATTTTAACGATTTCGTGTTTACCGTCTAATATGACAGGTTTTCTACTTTCCTCGTTCAAATTAGACTTGAAAGGTAAACGTCCATTTAAACGGAGTAAGTTATCCTCTCCTATTTCCATAGATAATTTACTTAAGCGTGAACTTCTTTCAACGCTTTTGCCTGCTTTCAAACATTTTATTTCCGAATGAAAACACTCGTCTTGAATGAATTTCCAAATTAATATTTCCGCCTTTTTCAAGAGCGCTGTGTCCAACGCGCTATCGGGTCCTTTAACCGACTTTGCTAAAACTTTGTTGGAACACATAACCGACTTTTCGGTTGCGTCGTCGGGAAATGCCTGTAGGTAATCATCCATATAAAAATTGCTTTCCGTAGCGGAAGCTGCTTCTGGATAGATATGTGCGTTGTCCTGCGCATTTCTATTCTTTACATATATAGCGATGCATGGTGATGATGCCGCTCCAAATATGAGTGACGTCATTCTATACTCTTCCGGTGGCGCGTCACGATTGTGCCGCCATAAGAATCGAAGGCTATCCCTGTCTTCTTCCCGGATTTTCACTTGCAGGAACATTTCCTTAATGTCTGCCATTACTGCCACGCTTCCTTCTCTGAATCGTAGCAGAACTCCGAACAACGACTTCAATAAGTCCGGTCCGGTCAACAACGCATCGTTAAGACAACGTCCGCCCGTCCTTGCGGCGGCGTCGAAAACTATCCTTATTTTCTTCTTTTGTGGGTGAGTCACTGCGAAGTGAGGGAAGGTACCACGTACGTGGGGAAATGGAAATATGGTTCGCTTTCTCTGCGTAACCGTTAACGATGAGATTTTCAATTTGCTTCTCGTATTCCTTTTTCAACTCGCTATTTTTGTCGAGCTTTTTCTCAATATTAAACAGGCGACTTTCAACCTGTGCCCTATTCGATGGCAAGCACTCATTGTCTGTGCGCCATAACAAAGCAGTCTCGTACCTATTATTAGGTATACGACGTACCGTTTTGTTCAAAATATTTAAAGCTCGTTCTTCTGGGTCGTTCACGGGCTTTCTAGCCGATACTCCCAGAGATTCCAAACTAAAATAATCCTTGATTAATTTATCCATATCTTCCTCCTTCTTGGTGGAAATGTGGTTAACAATCTTGATTGGTTTAATGCCACCCGATATGTGACCATGCAAAACCCACCCCAGTTTGGTGAGCGATGCTACAGGTAGGTTCTTACCTCCCGAAACCAATTCACGAGTAACTATGAGATGCCAATTGTCCTGACCAATCAATATGGTAGGCTTGGACCTCTCATACATCAACTCATCCTTGATCGGTGTCAAATGAGAACACCGTTGCAATAATTCTCGGCTTACCGACTGAGGAGCGAGGTTAAGTGACTTAATTGTTTGTACACTTATCTCTTCTAAGTCGCTCGAATAAATGCCTTTTATTTTAACGTTTAAGCGATACGAACTATCGTCGTTAATTCGCTTACCTCCCACGGCTTCGATACGTAATCCCTCTTTACGTCCGCGAGGCGCTAACTTCTGAGCCATCCACTCCTCTATGAGTGTCATGGTCGATCCCTCATCCAGAAGAGCTGTTGTCCTGACCTTTCCTCTAGGCCCATGCAACTCGACCGGTATGATCTTTAAATATGCACATGCCAGTGCATTTACTGTACTAACAGTTGTAATCTGAGCATCTTTACCCCCCTCGTCCCCTTGTGGCGAGGTATTTTCATTGGGGTATCGGTGTAGCATTCGATGATGTGACATTCTACATCCTTCTACACCACATTTTTTCGCTTTGCACTCTAACCTCCTATGGTTAGGTGACAAACATTGGAAACATACTTTGGCCTTTTTGACGGCTTCCCATTTCTCGCGAATATTCATGAATCCTTAAACTTGTAACAACTCACTATAGAGTGCTCCTTGTTGCATATAACACACTTATGTGTTACCCGACTTACAGGCTTGTCCTGGGTTATCATAACCACTTGTCGGTTGTGCCTTTTATTATTTCGGCGTTCTAAACGCTCGCTCATATTACTTCGGCGCATATAGCGCTCGCTCTCGGCACAGCTGCGTACACCTCCCTTTGCAGTGTGTACAGTTTGCTTCCTGAATTCAGGACGCTTCCTTTTTTTCAGGCGCATTTTCATTGCTTAAGGACGTTCCAAATTGTCCACTCAATAAATTTAAAAACTTGGCCATCTTCTGTAACTCTGGCTCCAAAGGATATTGAGCTCGATATTCAAACCATTTAAATTTAATCATAGTTCCAAGTTTCTCCACTATGCGGCTCACTAACTCCGGTGAGTATAAATACTGTGGTTGATTCAACGCTTGTATTGTGGCAACCACGTTCGTAATACGACTTGCAAAAGATCCTATATTTCGGCAATCTTCTGCCAATCTTGGCATACGCTTTACATTCTCGATTTCGGCTAGAATGAGCATCTCAACCCTACCGAATCTTCTTTCGAGAGCGTTCATTATTTCTTCAGGTTCACATAAAGTAAATAACAGCGACTTAACCGCCTCTTTAGCGGTGCCCTTTAATGCCCTCCTAAGGCGTGCGACATTTTGCACCCCTGAAAATTGGCCTTTTGTGTCTTCAAACACCGTTTTGAAAATTATCCATTCACCCGGGTCTCCATCGAACACCGGTAATTCCTGGAGGAAATGAAGCTGGGAAGATTTATCTTTACCAGCTATTTTTATTGCACTCACAATCGCTTCGGTCAATTCTGACACCTCACTCGCGTGTGTTTTCTGTGCATTTCCTAGGTTGCGCTCGACCTCCGCCCCTTTGCGGCGTGATCCTTTACACGCTTCCTTATCAGTAATATCGGGTTGTGCTACACTAACCGGCGCGCTCATTATGGTTTGCTGAACCCAACTCCTTACGAAAGGTTCCACCTGAGTATTCCGCTCTTCATCATCCTCACTCGAGTCGATTTCCTCTTCTCGGTTGAGTCGTGCCAACTCCAATTGAGACTTGGCTAAGGCAGCAGCTGCCTGTGCTCGTTCGAGCTCTGAGCGTTCGAATTTAATCCGCGCCTCTAATTCGGCTTTCAGCCTCGCCGATCGCGATGACCTACTACCTCTCTGTGACCCTTTATCACTAGTGTGCCCGATTACTGTCCTTGACGATGCCGCTTCTTCGGTCCTTTGACCTACTTTTTCGACCACCGTTTCACTCCTGGATATAACGGATTGTTGTGCGGTGCTGGCCTGTGTACCACTGGTGTCCGTCCGGTTGCTCGTCGTTGCCATGGACGTCCCTGAGTCCCACGTGCATGTGGACGTGTCTGTGGTGGCTCCACTTGAAGGAGTTGCTCCATTTGACGCAGTAGCTGTGGTCGCTCCAGATGATTCCGCTTCTTTAGCTTTTCTTGAGAGCCCTGTCCTTGTCCTGCTCCCTTCGCTTCTCCCTGTCTGGTCTTGTGCCTTCTTCATCTTGCAGGAAGGTGATTGTTGGCCTACGGTCCCTAACTGTCCCTACAGTCCCTACGGTCCCTACAAGCCCTTACCTACAACCCTTCTACACCCCAACCTAACACCACTACCCCTCCCCCCCTTTATCTCCCAACCCTACAACCCTACTACCACCCTAACAGCCCTATCAGCCCTATCAATCCTGAACGGGGCCTACCGAGGTGAGCCGTCCAGGGATGGAGTCGTGCAGGAATGGAATGGAGGAAAGGTTTAGGAACTGTCCCGCCAAGGAATATGACGAAACAGTCGAGCGGTAGTGCAAGCGCAGTCTCGCTCGAGAGAACTGCTCCACCCGAAGGTGTTATGCCAGAGCCCAACCGTTTGGCACCGTTAGGTGGTCGGGATGTATGCTGTGCTCGCCGCCCAGTTGCCGGTGACGCCTCGTCCAAGCGCCCTCCTCCGGCCGCGATGCAGTCAGGTGCCCACGCGCACCCTCGCCCGGCAGCAGCAGCGGTGGATGCTTTTTGCACCCTGATGACCCGACGGGAAATGCCGGACACGGTCGTCCGACGGAAAGAGAAGATCGTACAGGAAATGCCAGACACGATCGTCTGACAGGAAATGCCGAGCACGCTTGCCCGACAGGAAAAATGCCAAGCCCTGCTTGGCCACGATGAGTGCCTTCACAAGACACCTGCGCCCGGCTGCGGTATGTGCCCCATGCGAGCACACGCCCCAAGCTGCAATCCCGGTTTTCTTTCTTCCGGTAGTTCCAGGTCCAGCCCTTCAGTGCTGCCGTCCTGGTCTTCAGGCCTTTGGTCCTATTGCTTCAGCTCAAACCTCTGGCTTCCTTCGGTTGCTGATCTTCACTCGGCTTCCGAAGGTCTTCTTCTTCCACAACCAGCAGTCCACAGCTGGTTCCTTGATCCAGCTGGCGGGGTTCGGGTGGTCTTCAATCCGGCTCCGAAGGTCCAATTGAAAAGGACCAGGTCGGTGTCCCTCTTGATCCTGAAAAGGACCAATTGAAAAGGATAGCGGATCGGGTACTAAGAAACAGGAATCGAGGCTTCTCTCGATCCGGCCTCCTATCACGCCTACGTTGGGTTCGGGAACAACGTATGTGATCTCCGCAACGGAGTAACACACTAGGGCGATAACCTCTTCCTTTTCAGCAAGTAGGTTCAGACGGGGATTACGGGTCTTCCGAAGTCGTCCCGGTCCCGACGCCTTAATTCTTCGATGTGGACTGTATAACTTAAAGGATCTTGGGAATGAAACAGCAATTATCTTCAAACCGTTCCGTGAGAGAGTAATCACTTTTCCCTATACTGCTGGTTTTTCACTTTTCTTGAACTTTTTCCCGGATTTTCTTATTTATTTCCGAACTATTTCCTTGAATATTTCCCGAACGATTCCCGAACCATTCCCGAACGATTTCCGACTTGAATATTTCCCGAACCATTCCCGAACGAATTGCAATAAAATCAATTTACTATCCTACCCCTAAGCTAAACGCGAAAGTGAGCCGCGCCATCTGCGCGCTTGCGCAACTTAATTACATGAATTTGTACTATTACTCTCTCACGTTTCACTCAATATCTTTATTTATTCAAATCATATACAAATACAATTTATCAATATAGGTAGTACAAAACAATATCTACACCATGATATACATCATATCCTCATATCATAAAAAACCTTTTATTTATTAAACGAAAACTGCCTATTTTACTCACAAGTTCGAAATCGAAATTTCTTAAATATTTAACACAGAAAGTTAAAACAATGTTTCTCACTTGAATTTATACATAAGCTAACCAATACAATAGTTTAATTTACATTTTTTCTATTTATTTCACTATTTAAAACACTTTTAAATTTCTTATACAAAACTATCATTATTTCACTTATACACAGGAATTTTCACATGAAAATAACACAGAATTTACCTTTTTAGCACGTACAATTAACCTGAAATATTTTACAAGTAATTTTTACATAAATCACTGAATTACAAACATTTTAAATTTTTACATATTCGGCCTCCTAAGGGCGTGGCCGTCGTGTACTGTATGTGACATCTTTGAGGCTTCGGCTATCAGAAAAAATTAAATTATGAAATACACCAATTTTGACCTTATTAGGCAAATTAAATGCTTTTATACAATTTTCGAACTGTATGAAACTATCTTTAATCAGATAACAATATAAGTGAATGTTCTCGTTAATCAATCATAACAAATAGGCATTTGCTTTCGTTCAAAACGTATCAAACTTATACAAAACAACATTTATGCAATTAATATCCATTAATTCTGCCTATGCACAGAGTGATTATCTCGACCGGGGAACAAATCCGATCTTTAACTTCACTTTAATATTCTTATGAATTTACATCATTTGAAAGATGATTTCAACCGGGGAACAAATCCGGTAACATAATTTATATCTTAAATTCCTTACGAATTTATTAAGCGATATTACTTAGGAAAACAAACAAACTAGTCCGGCCTGGGAGTCGAACCCAAGACCTTCATATCATTAATTCGACATTTCTTAAAGATTTAACTAAGCATTCTCTTATCAGAGCGTCGTTGCTCGTGACTACCCCTTTTTTTCATAGCAACGTCATCGGTTGATTTAATAAACTGAAACATTTTTATAGGCGCGTCGCCAACAATTATGTTGAAGAGTATTCCAAATCACATTATTATTTTCAGATAACACTGTTGACCATATCTGTTATCCATGCTGGCAGCTAGCTACTCATTCACATTAATCTGATAATTTGCCGATAATAACAGTTGGCCATCAAAGTATATGTGTTATATGCAGACGATCCATACTAAAAATTAGTCGACGCAGGATTTTGATTGAAGGGGCAAATGAAGAAGAACAAAGAATGGCTAATACAGTTTCTACTTAGATCCAACCACGAGAGGTATACATACTATAACTATTATTAATTTTCTTTATTCAATTTATACTGAGAAATAAAATGATATTAATTATTTTTCATTACTACTTTTTTGTTTTAGCTTCGTTCTAAAGATGAATCTTGTGTGACATGTTGGCTAAGAACTAGAAAAACTGGGAGTACTCCAGCAGTAGAACATATACAACCCCCTTCACCTGATTATGTGGATGGTGATCATTCTGTTTTACGTGTGCTGTGTGTGGTCAGATTGTGTCCACCACAACATCAGATGAAGAGTGGAATCCTGACAACACTGTCCGTTTGTTGGAGCACTACTATGTACTATATATATAGTAACTAGCTTTAGTTATTTGCCTATTGCATTTACATGTGGTTTTGTGTGATAAATTACAGCAGACACACTCAGCAATAGTATAACAATATGAAATAAACATGAAATAAAACATGAAATAAAAATAAACATGAAACAACATGAAATAAAACTAGCTAGCTCTAATGTCTTCATTCTATATATTTTTTCTCTCTCTGTTAATCTTTTCTTCTATCTCTATTATATCTTTGGGTAATTTATTTATTATATAGTTTAACTACCATGAAATATGGTCCATAACAAAGATAAAGTGGTTTTAGGCAATATTAATTTATTTCTCTTCCTAAGTTGTATATTATGTCCATTTATATTACTATCACTAGCTTTTTGAAATCTACATGTTTTCTTACTAATTTAGATGATTCTAACGTGTATACAGATGTAAGTGTTAATAATCTTGTATTGTATAAAATAAGGTCTACATCTTCCCCTAGAGTTCATATTTGTTAGATTTCTTATACTTTTTTTTAGCAATAATATATATAACTTTGGATGTCTTTGCAGTTTCCCCACAACGGTATACGGTTAGCGCTTGCCATGCAAAGGGCAATACTCTTAAATGTTACTAACCCTGGGACCCTAACAACAAAAAGCCCTTTTCCTTTACAACTTATTCACACAACAGATAAACGATATAGCTATTTGGCAAAGATTTTCTGTAAGGTGAAGGAAACCAATTATTGTATCTCAAGAAACATTCTCCAGCTTGGGTTGCTCAAATTCAATCAGGAATCTCGCTGTATCCTACCCATTAATGTTAAGCATGAAACTTTTAATCGAAAATTATGTTTGTTAATTTATATTTCAATAATGCTATTTTTATACCTATGGCCATCTCATGAAATAAATTATTTACAGATGTTATCCATGAATGAAGTTTGTGAAGTTTGATGGGACAAATCTCGAGATTTGAAAACCCTAGCATATTGTGTTGCTCAATATAAGAATTTCCGCTTTCATGCAATATAAACACTAGAGGTATCCCGAGAGAGAATAGATGGTTTAGAGAGAATAAACCCAATGTTGCTTCGTGCTAAAATGAAGTCCCGCCATTTTTCTGCTAAAACTTATTTTGTATTTATAGTTGCAGAAACAAAAATGAATGGGCGGGACACAATCAGAAGTTATTGATGTAACTGCATTGTAGGTTTAAGAACAGTGGGATGCTGCTCACATGCTACGAATATTATTTGGTACCTAAGCCATGCTCGCTATGAGGGTATTATCCGGCCTTCCCTATCCTTTCTTATGTGAAGTTGTTAAAGAATTCATTAATTATAAGTACAATAAAATAAATGAACTTAAAAAACAAAATGTCCGTTGCTGAATTTGAACACCGCTAAGTAGATACTGATCCTCATCTCAATCTACCTACTTAATGGCAGAACCACGCAGCAGCTATAATATAGTTTTAGCACGAGTGAGTTTGCTCGATCGGGGAAAAACCACATTCTCCCAGAATACCAGCGTAAAATAATAGCCTAATACTGCTGTGTTTTGTATGGTGAGTGTAGAGATCCGGAAACCCTTTTTACTGGAAATGAGGCATTCCACCCTAGTCAGAGGTGACAACTCATCTTACATCTTACATTCTTAATCGAGGATAAATGTAGATATCTATGGGCCACAGCATCCACTTAGCATCAGGTGGACTGTGTGTTCAATTATCACCTTTATTCTATAAAAAAATTGTTAGTAAAACACTACAGAGTAGCCACAATCAATATAGAATATTTACAATATCACAAGAACAATGTTCATTTGCCTATATGTATCGATCTACATAGGAACACTAGGAGAGGTTTTGTCGGGAACTTGGCCGTCGAAGGATTGTCGCTCCCTGTTTTGTTGCTTGAATAATGGCTTGAAGTGGATTTTGATTCGTAAAGTGATGCTATTTTGTGAATTAAGTGTCTGCGCGTGTGTACTATTAGAGTGACGTAACAAGTAGTTTAATGTTGATATTTTTGACAGCTGTCAGATTTATATATATATATATATATATATATATATATATATATATATATATATATATATATATATATATAGCACCAAGCATGCCAACCAAAAAATGGGAGCATACAATTTTCGATTCTTAAAAAATCGATATTGATTATTTAGAGTTGGTGATCACTTACAGTTTGGTTTCAATAATACCAGAATAAATTAGAAACGGATAATTTAAAACAAAAGATTTATCAGTTTCTTCATATTTTTGTTACTGCTTATTTCTAGAGGCAGTTATAAACATTTAAGATTGAAACTAGATTAAAAATAAATTTATTCAATCACTTTCAGTACAACTAGTTGAACTGTCGTTGTTTAGATTAACTCTTATTTGATTATAAATAATGCAGTCAAAATTAATGTCTTTTTCAAACTCATCCATAATATTTTTTTTTGTTTTTTCTACCACTTTTGCTCAATCATCTCTTGTGACATGGGCATATGCTTCAACGAATATAGAAGAAAAGAAACAGTCCAAAAAGTTAAAGCTGAGTCACAATATAAGAAGACAAACACAAAATCACAAAATTACGCACAGTATGCTCCCAATATGGCGGGGGATTGAAATTACGTATTGTTTTTTTTTAAGGCTGCCTTTTATATGAGTTAAAAAAAAATAAACTTGTTTTATTCACGACTCACGTAATTTAAGGAGTGTTAAAAATAAAAATTTAGTTAAAAAAGTAATACATTAAAAAATGTTGGTTCGATTATTTGAATATTTTAACCCATCATTTGAATATATTTGCCGATTATTCACATAACATATCAACCAAACACTACGGTAAGGTACATAACGACATATGAATATATTGAAACGACGTCAATTAAAAAAGTTGATACTGGTTATTTTTTTAATATTTTGCTTTGTTTGAAAGATTCAAATTTAAATTAGTAAAAAAAAAACTATACACTTTGTAATGAAATATAGATAACTTCATAATTCTTCGGATTTACGTAAAAGGTTATTTTAAATCGCGTGAGTATGCTTGTGCAAAGTTATTGCGGAATGATTAATTTGAAGCGTCAAAAGGTATTTCTTAGATTTAATTGACTATAGTCTATAGCCTACTTACACATAACCTTAAAACCTATATATATATATATATATATATATAACCTTATAACCTAAAAACATAACCTTAAAAATTAAAACTGGTTATAACTTTTATGTCCCAAGTTTTAAAAATATAAGAATATAAAAGGGGTTTGTCTATTCTACTAAATACCAATTAAAACCAAAAATATCCCAAAACACGAAATTTTATTAGAATTACAAGACTCCCATACAAGCCTGCCGCCATTCCTCTTTAAATTATTATTACATGACAAATTATTCATTACCTAATAAATTTAAATCATATCCTATTTTATTCTCCTGTGGCCAACCCTGTATGTAAGACAATGTAAACAAGATAGTTTTATGTACATTTCAAGTATTGAGGTAATCAATATATTTTAATAATTGATTTTTGTTTACATGGCATTTTCTCCCAAAAGGAATTATTAACGTGCTATTGGGACAAAACTTACTAGTTAAAAGTTTATTCGTTATTATCACTAAAGGATGCCTCAGGCATACAATAATTACTAATCAGTTGTCCTTTTAAATGGTTAATTATCATCATGCCCAAATTTTTACCTATGTCATCACAACACGTAATAACTTTATGTTTTTTAATATTTTAATTACTTTTTAAGTTTTTATTCTTTGTTATGGCACAGTCATAGAGTTTTGGTGAAATTAAGGGGTCATTACTATTTACACATATTGTCCCTGATGAACATGCTATTGAGCGCTGATTCTCACTGTGATGTTTTATTAAGGAGTCAAAGTGAACTTCATTGTATTTACATGATTTTACCAGATCATTCATCGCCATTATGTATTTTTTTTATCTCAACCTGAGCCGATGCATATTTATTCGAGATAATTTGTAGGGAGTTTTTAAGCGACAAAACTTCTGAATTGAGACACTCTATTTCAGTCTCATAACAGTTTTTCATATTATCCACCTCAATTGAATGTAATTTATGTTTATTAATTAATTCATGCTTTTCCTTACATATATTTACATAATTTTTCACTACTTTGTACTAATTAATCATTGGTTCCTGATGAGTTCTCCATTTCCAACATTATTAATTTGCTTGAGTAATATCTTTCCAGTCAAGGTAAATAAAAACATTGGTATATTTTATATTAAAAATTATAGTATGTAGTATAAAACACCTTATAACCTACAATATTACATAATAGCTCTATGACTGAGAGACATCGAGAAAGCCGAATCGGCAGAATGACTTGAAGAAGCAGAAGTACTACAGAACACTTGTTTATGGCATATTCGCCCGCTCTGCATGACCTCCCCACGTTGATCACACTTTAAGTCAGACCAGAATCGCGCGTACAAAGCTATACCCTATACTGGCAGCTTAACACTTACTACTAATTACTGAACACCAATAAAAGCTTAAAACACACTAATAATTAATCACACTTAACACTTTAGTTCACTTTATTTCGCTCCGAAGACTTCGCATGAATTGCCAATTCAATACAGACCCGAGTCGCGGTCAGTAACAGTCTAATTTAGGACCCTTTTCTACTGAAAACATATTGAATTTTCGAGTAAAATGTTGGAAATTCTGGCAAGGAATTTTCTAGAAAGCTCTCCTAGTTCTGCTACTTAATACTGAATGGCGCTAGTGAATTTTCAAGTAAGATTTTGACGCTCCTATTTCTGCTACTTGATATATAATAGATGGCGCCAATAAACACCCGCCATATACCAGACATTAATTATGTCGCGAAACACTGCCCCCTCCTAAGTTATGCTCTTCCCGAGAATTACCGACCCTATAGTAACGCGTCAGTCAATCCACATGGACGATCTTAGGAGCAACTTTTGCTAGGTACCTCTCCAATGTCCGATTAAATTGTTCTAGCATTCCATCAGATTGCCATTGGTAAGAAGTTGTTCTTGTTTTATAAGTACCCATAACTCGGCAAGTTTCCTGGAATATTTGAGACTCAAAATTCCTTCCTTGATCACTCTAAATTTCAAAAGGTACAAAAAAAACGACAGAAGATTTCATGAGCTAGTTTTTCTACCATTGTTGAAGCTTCTTGATTTGGAATGGCGAAAGCTTCTGGCCACTTTGTAAAGTAATCTATCACAACCATAAAATATTTGTAACCACTTTCACTTTCCGAAAACGGCCCTGCAACGTCAAGGGCTATCCTTTCCCATGGTGTACCAAAATTGTACAATTTAAATGCTCGTCTACTACGAGTCTGAGGTCCCTTTATAGCCATACAACTTGTACGTTTGTGACAACAATCCTCGACATAATCATGACAGTGGACCCAGTAAAACCGTTCTCGGAACTTCAATAAAGTTTGTTTAACTGCTAGACGGCCTCCTGAACAATTATTTTAGTACAGCTGTAAAACATCCGGCACTTTAGCTTTAGGGACAACCATTTCCAAATGACAGCTCTCTTCTCGACCATTTTCCCATTTACAACAAAGCACTCCATCCTAAAGCAGAAAAATGTCCAATTGAGCCCGATAGCTTTTCGCTGCCAAACTCATCGCTGAGACCTCGCTCCACTTGCGCTTGGAAGCACATTCCAGAATCGGCTTGATGTCCGAATCTTCCTGCTATGCATGTTTATAGGCTGTCCTTCCACCCGTTGCTGAGTTGTTCTGTCCTAAGCGTCCTCACAGATACCGCTTCCTTACCCTCTTGCCTAGTACAATGCTTGCAATCTTCAGGACAAGGTCTTCTTGACAATGCATCTACGGGTACGTTGCCATAAGATTTCCCACTGCGACGTTCGATCACAAAGTCGTATACTTTCTGCTGCTGAACGGTGCTGTTAGCTGCACTACCCTCTCTAAATCGCTCACCTTAACTTTCGACAATTCGCTTAGGATAGCTGGATCAAAGATGGCCCCTTTCCTTACAGTTTTACAGTTCGCCGCAAGGATACAGCCGTAGGTACTACGACTGTATCCTTTATTGCGGTCGCGAACTCGTAGCTGCTGCAACTTCCCTAGCGCGATGGGAACGATGATCCTGCCGCTCAGCTTCCACCTTCAGTGCTTGGACCGAGGAATCCTTAAGCATCTCGTGGTGCCCGAGCCTCACAGCACCTCTGACTGCAAGGTCACGGATGCCTTCGATAAATGTGTGCACCAGGTTCCCTTCAATGAAAGCAGGTACAGACTGTTATGCTTTTCGAACCAGCTTCTCCACCTCAAGGGCCCACTGGTGCAGGTTTTCGTTGATGCGTTGCACGCGATCTTTAAGTTGCGCACAAAAGACGTGTTTCAGGTGAGCGTTACCGTAGTTCGCCTCCAATGCCTCAAGGAACTTCTCATAAGTCACTTTCTTACAGAGAGCTTCCAGAACAGTTAAGGCTTGGTTGCGCAGGCCTAGGGTGAATGCAATCATTACCTGCCATTTATTTCTGTGGGAATCTTTTTTATAAGCTATTTAATTAATAAATTCTATTCCAGAAGCGGCACGATAGGAAATGAACACTGTCGAGCCCCGATATCAGGACAATAAATGGGATTGACTTCATGATGACGACTAGACGACAACTCTTCAGTACAGTGATCGCGAGGGTAAAACTGGCAGCGATCACCGAATGGTAAGAGGTAGTAGAACACAAAAAACTCAGCGATCACTCTCTTAGTCTCGTGACTGTTAGACGGGAAATGAATCATACATTTCCAAAAATTATAATAATGAATTCTCATCGTGATAATCATAAATGTTCATATGAAAATTATCATACATATCAAGCTGGGTCTGGAGTTGGAGTAATTTATAACGGTTAACCATACCAACGAGGTCGTGGTATTGGGAGCTTCCATGACAACCTTGAAATAGATTTTGTAGGCCGACCAGAAAGAAGTCCCATCGAACGGCGGCACTTTGAATCTACGTAGCGAAGGTGTTGTAGCTACCACGGGTGCTGTTATTCCATCCCCAAGTTTAAAGTGTCCAGCGTTTTCTTCATGTCAGCCATCACGTTGTCAACCCAATTGTTCACTTGCTCGATTCGGGTTTCAGCTTCCAACAGGCGGTTGTCATGTTGAACAACCCTATACTTCAGCACTCTTATCTCTTTCCCGAAGGTTGCTTGAAAGTCCTTCATGAGGAGCAACTGCTCTTGCAAGCGATGGTCTTGTTCCTCCTATCTAGGCTGCAGCTGCTCTTCCAACGATGGGCATGTTCCTGCAGCATCATCGTCATCAGAGAATCAAGTCAAGTGCTGCGGATGTAGGAGCTGCCGACGGACTGGCCTCCGTGGCTGGCGGCTGACCCTACAAAGTCTGCGGCGTTGTACCACCAAATTGTCTCTGGCCCGTGCTGGCGTTGATTTCGGGTACGGATACCGTCCGTTTCGTCCTTAGGTATAATCGGCATGATTTTATCCCACTTCTGACACCAATTATTACGAGCTTAGGGTTTGACACTATAAAAACTGCCGATTGAATTACTTAAATTGACACTTTAATTATCGGACACCAATTAAAACTTAAAACACACCAATAGTTTATCACACTTAACAATTTAGTTCACTTTATTTCGCTCCGAAGTCTCTGCTTGAATCGCCAATTTGATACTTACTCGGGTCGCCATTAATAACAGTTTTATATAGGACCCTTATCTACTGAAAACATCTAGATTTTCGAGCAGAAGGTCGAAAGTTCTAGCAACGAATTTTCTAGAAAGCTCTCCTAGTTCTGCTACTCCATATTAGATGGCGCTAGTGAATTTTCAAGAGTAGAAGGCGCTTGATTAAGGATCTAAATGCAGTAAAATTAAACTCTTTATAAAAATTAAAAGCCTCCTTCAAAGGACTTTCTTCTAGAAATTAGGCTAGGACTTGATCATAATTCCACCTGGTGGTAAGTGGTGATGTAGCTCTAGATAGTAAATCGCAATGTATTGGCGTAACAAAAGCTTATTCACTCTTGCCTTTAAGACGCCCTAAGTATTCGGACGGAAAGATAGACAACGGTATACTATTCAATTTCTTAGCTGCATGCATAACAGCAAAGAAATGTAACAATTTTTCCTAATGTGTAGTAAATTGGTTCAAATATGTGGAATAACGACAACAAAGGAGCGAAGACCCGCTGACCGCCTGGTTGTCGAAAGAGGAAGGAAGAAATAAATCGTATAATTCCTGCGCACACTCACCAAAATGCATCCTTTAGAATACTGAGAGGCTGGCTACTTTATGCCTGTACTCAAGTTTGACAAGATTGGTTTCAACTAAATCAAGTTTTTCAATGAGCCTCTGAGCATACACGGTACAAAGCTGCTACATGGCATTTTTCAGCACCAGCCTATATGTTACAGCAGTACTCCTTGCATGAACGGACAGCGGATATGTCCTTTATATAAGGTAAGAAGTTTGTTTGGCGTGAAGTACCGCCGCACCCTTGCAAGGTTGTCTAGTTTCCTTGCTGCTGCTTTGGCCCTGGATTCAATGAGCCACCCTTAGTTGAGGTTCCTAGGTAACTCAACTACTAACAACTGAAGGCAGTCGGGGTACACCAAAGATACATTCTGGAAAGTAGGAGTCAAGATGAGCGGGCTCCTTTTGGCGGTGAAAAGATACGCTTGTATTATGAAGGCGTTGAATCTCACGAGATTGGCATCGCTCCATTCAGCGACTGCTGACTTTTCACATTCGAATTTTGAAGTTGCTGCTTAAATATAATGTTTTAAATTAAAAACTAATACTGAGTTAAAACGCTGACTTCAGGATCTAAATTTATTTTATTCATTTAGCGTATTAAAATAAAATATATCAAGAAATATAACAAGCTTAAAATAACAAATAAATGTCTTAATAGTTATATTAAAAACATCAACCCTATATTCCCCCCCCCCCTCCAACAAGCTTTCGGCTGACCTGAACTGCCTCCTGGCGGCTCAGGCTGAGTCTACATAACACATCCCTTAATCTGCCTTAGTTAGGCACTCTTCTAAGCGGCTTTTCGCCGCTTGCGCCCTCCTTTCTGCCAAGGAGGGTCGCGTTCGTATACGGCTTAGAGATCTCTAGTCAGATCGTTAAGCCAATTCCGTAAAAGGTTGGGTTTAGTGGGTAAAAGTCACCACATAACCACGCAGCCGGCTGCGTGGTATGCTATGAGCATTCCCAACCTCCCTCCCCCGCTTTCCGGAGGGTTGTCCATATTTGCTTCGGGCGCAAAAAAAATCAACCCTATTTACCGTTCTTAGCGGTAAATTATTTTTCCAAACTTATATGGGATTATCTCTGAAGTACGTAATGAAAAATAATCACCGAAATCGATACAAAACTAACAAAGACATCACGTAGTCTACTTACAAACAAAAGAAAAACAAACATACAAGTGAATTGAAGAAATCCTCTGTTTTAAAGTCTGCTAAAAGGAGTTTTCGGTTCTTGTCACTAAATATGCGAGTATGAAATACAGCTATTATGCTGCTATTTCATGCAGGTATTTTGTGCGAACGTGGTTTTCCCTGGACGAGACGACCCATTAAGGCTACAGTCGTAATACATTGCATCATGGCTCCATTGCGTATAAAGCTTATTTATTTTCAACACATTTTAAATATTGTGATGCCTTTTAAGTTAGTTTCACCGACCATTTAAAGTAAAGTTTATGCTGTATTGAAAAATCTATACGCATAACGATAACGGACAAGAAATCAATTTTTTTTTAATTTTTAAATGTGTTTTTAATCTTTTTATGATTTATAAATTAAAATACGTAAGACCATAAATGCTAATTTAATTTACAACCGAATTATTTTTCTCTTCAACTGTCATCAAATTGTAAATTGCCTTAGCGCGCGATTCCAGACACGAAAATCGTTCTAACTATACTGTGATAGATATGATGAGTACGTGAATTGTTTTAGGATTTAGCGATTAGTGGGATATAAAAAACGTTATTTCATGTGTTCTATCTAGATAAATTTACAGCTATAATTAAAGATAATTACGAATCAATAAAATAAACCCGTTCACTTATATGTGGAGGTCAAGTAATCTTAACATTAAAAACACAGCTTAGCAATAAACTGATAACAAATTAAAATAAAATACCTGTATTTACTAGCTATCATCATCTTTAGCCTGTAGTAACTAGACTACTGCTAGACAAATAAGCTGCTACTGCTACTGCTAGACAAAGAAGCCGCCACTGCTACTGCTAGACAAAGAAGCTGCTACTGCTACTGTTAGACAAAGAAGCCGCCACTGCTACTGCTAGACAAAGAAGCTGCTACTGCTACTGCTAGACAAAGAAGCTGCTACTGCTACTGCTAGACAAAGAAGCCGCCACTGCTACTGCTAGACAAAGAAGCTGCTACTGCTACTGCTAGACAAAGAAGCTGCTACTGCTACTGCTAGACAAAGAAGCCGCCACTGCTACTGCTAGACAAAGAAGCTGCTACTGCTACTGCTAGACAAAGAAGCTGCTACTGCTACTGCTAGACAAAGAAGCTGCCACTGCTACTGCTAGACAAAGAAGCTGCTACTGCTACTGCTAGACAAAGAAGCTGCTACTGCTACTGCTAGACAAAGAAGCTGCGTGATTGTACCCGATGGTTAAAAAATTTATTCACTTATTAAAAAATGTAACCTGTCATTTAGGTGATCTTTTTCGACGATCAAAGAAACAGTTCGAGGTCTGTTATTTAATAGAAACGAATATTGTTTGAAACACATAACATGTTGCAGTGAAATGTGACTACAAAAGGTATAATGTGACTAAAACATACACACAGTTAAAATATGTTTTTTTTTATTTAGGATGCAGGTTTTTAATAATTTTTTTTGATTTTCAACAGCCTTGTCAAGTCTTTGTTGGACTTTACCATTTAAAATCAAAGCCTATTAAAGTGCATTGCTGAACACAAGCCTTTCCTAAAGATTGACTTACTTTGATTTGGTTCTGCTCTGAAATCGAACACGTAAGTGATTTTTACCCAGAATATTGTAATTATGTATGCTGTGTGAAACGATCGACAAAGAGCAGCTAAGTTTGCTACTTTTTTTTAAATATCATACGAGCATACGGTGCACCTGATGTTAAGCGACCACCGCAGCCCATGACCAACCGCAACACCAGGGGAATTGCAGGTGCATTGCCGGCCATTTAGAAAGGAGAAAGCTTTTTTCTTGAAGGTCCCCAAGTCGTATCGGTCTGGAAAAATCGTCGGTGTTAAATTATTCCATAGAGATGTCGCACACGGAAGATAACTCCTAGTGAAACGTATAGTCCAAGAAGCCAATTTGGCCTTCTCTTCCAAGTGACCACGAAACAGCACGTCACTCGATATGTTGACTCTGAGGATTCCAATAATGGCTGAGGTAACAAAGGGAGTGTTTTTAAACTGAGGAAATACGACAAAGGCGTACTTTTTTGCGGTTAACGAGCGAACTCGCGTCTTCTGAGGGTTAAACTGGACTAGATTTAATCGCCCCTAATCCGAGACTTTGTTCAGCAAAGACTTGACTTTAGACATAAGTTTGTTCTGCTAGTCAGAGACGTTTTCCCGAGAAATATTGGCACGGTCGGTGCGTACAGAGCATCACCAGTACATGATCAGCATAGCAATGAATGTTGCAGGTTTGCAACATATCATTATTATTGCGATGGCCCATCACTGTTATTAATAATTCTTTCTATATAAGGGGGCGTAAAAAAGTCTTAAAAGATACATATTAAACAATAAAATTACATTAGAAAGCATAAAGAAATAAATACATTTCAGACATTAAGTATTATAGTAAATTCAAGGCAAAATGTTGTCCTTTAAAATAAATAAATTTACTAAAAACTTGTAAAAATATACAAAATGCGATAAATAATAGAAATACAAGCCGAAAATTTTATAAAAATAAAGATAAATGACATTTATAAAATAATTTGAAAATTGGTTAAAAAGTATTTTAACAGTGGCAGAGCCACGCGTCAGTCTTTGCTCTTGCACGAAGGGGCCGGCTCAAACAGGGGTGGTACCACGACCTCACAGAAGACCAGCGTGAAGTAGAGGCTTTGCTAAAGCATTTCGTCTTGTCAGTGTAGGTGATCGGAGGCCCAATCCCCCACCCCCATCAACATTGTAGCGGAATCAAATGCATGACTACCCCAGGAGGGTACCAGCACCTAAAATTTCGCTCGGGACTAAACTTGCTCGGGGAAAACGGAGCAAAAAGTCAAAGGCACCCCCTGCCATGCTATCCGTGTGTTTTCGTATATTCAAACCTTAACGCCGTCCACTACCATTTGGTAACGGCGAAGCCGGCCTTTCTCTTTCTTACTGAGACGCAGGTGTCCTCTCTTGCTTCATATTTCTCCTAACCGTGGTATTAATTAGAACACTCTTTTGTGCCCCGGGCTGAAGTTTGCGTGTATGTCAGAGTGGACATCTGTTTTCGACGCCTCGGCAGCCTTGAAGATACGTACCTATCCATCTTATGGCTGCGCGTAGACAGCGACGACGGGTTACCTCGCCTACGCAGGTCCCAGATGTGGAAGATGTACCTTCTCTGTTGGACCTTCTGCTAACCTCTCATCCGGACGGATATCAGGTCTCCGTCGATGCCCCTCTTGGCCCCTCGGAACATTGTTTGACCGTAGTACGGTGCCACTCACGCAATAATCGTGGTTGCGTACTGCAGGTTGCGCCGTGTTTGGCATTACAGGTCAGCAGACTGGGATGGGATGCGATCTTTTTTTACATCCTGCCCTTGGGTTTGCTTCTCGCCGGATGATTCCGGCGTTGTTGCTGATTCTGTCGCTGATGTGAAGCTACAGGTAATGGAACTTTTTATTCCATCATCTGTGGTACTTATCGGAGGCAGAACCCAGCCTTGGTTTGGTTGCTCCTACAAAATTGCACTACGTCATAAGCAGGAGTGCTACCAGGCCCGGGTTTGCGCATCGACGTCTCGGGATGCAAATACCAGCGCCCTTAAAAAGAAGTACAATTCTGCCTTCAGGCCTTTCAAAAGTGTCATTGTCAAGGCAAAGTAAGAGCACATTGGCAGAATTGGAGACAGACTAGTTCGTCTTCCTTCGGGAACACGTGCATTCCGGTCCCTCGCTAAGGCTGTCTAAGCGAACTTCTGTCAGCCATCTCTCCCGTCCTTACACAGGGAGGACGACTCACTGGCCCATGCCGCAAAGGACAAAGCCGATCTGCTGGGCTCTCTCTTTACGTCCAACTCGACTCTTGATGACGGGGGGAACACATCGCCGACCATCCCGCGGAGTGAATACTCCATGCAGGATCTCCTGTTTACACAACGCTCTGTGCATAGAGCACTCCTCTCCCTGGACGTCAACAAATCGAGTGGGCTGGATGGCGTCCCTTATATAGTGCTGCAGACGTGTGCTCGATATTCCAATAACTACAAAAACATTAAAATTTAATATTTCTCATCGTTCGAATAATTTCCTTTTTGATAGCCACCAAAATTGAAAATAACAAACGCTTACTTAAGTCTATGTTGCAATACTTTTTACTTTTATTGAATCTGTGTAAATTCTACCACTTCCTTCTTCTTCTCTTACTTTTACCAAAAATCATTTTTTAATAATTGAACATAGGGTGACGAGTTGTGTGAAGACAGAACCACGAATCCTAATACTTAGCTCGATTAAAAATTATAAGATGATACTAAGTGGCTATTTAAACATTTATCACTTTTTTAATATCTAAAACCAGTGTTTGACTATCATTCCAGCCGAAGATGGTAAATTGCAATAACTTAACAAAAGCCTATTAAGTCTTTCCTTGAAAACATCCACACTGTAATGATGTAACCAGGTGAAAGTTATAACAAAGCCTCTTTAGGCTCAACAGTTTATTTTCATCTTATG
>CAJQZP010000743.1:0-12013 GCA_907164705.1 Parnassius apollo | reverse complement strand
ACAAAACACAGCAGCGTTAAGTTGTTATTTTACGTTGGTATTCTGTGAGAGCGTGGTCCTTCCCCGGTCGAGCCAACCCATTCGTACTATTGCTATACTACTAATATAGCATCAGCATGGCTCTATCACGCAAAAAAAAGAGTATGTATTATTGGAAAATACATTCGTTAATAAGCAAATAACAATAAGTACCTCTACTTCGCACTGTTCGCTGCTCCATATCTTCGATCTATATTTCCACTATCTATCTATCTTTTAACCTTTTCTGTAGTCGCCTCGTTACGACACCCACGGGACGTAAGGCGGGTGGATTCTTTTTCGCTGCCTTCACAGAACAATAGGAAGATATCACTATGGTGATATAAATTTAAAATAGTTTAAACGCAGGATTTGCGAGATTTTTAAATTACACTTGCAATTTGGTCGAATAAATACCCTAATTTCGATTTTTACATTCAAAATTTTTATGTAACTTGATCATGTTCAACTATTCAGAAGTTCAAAAAAGGAATCAATATTTTTGATCGTTTTACTACAGTAGTTAAAGAACGCTAAGTGCAATGAAAGATGAATGACTCTGTCTTTTGTTCTGTAGTAGACAAAAGAATTAATTGCCCTCATGTGCATTATATTTCATATCTATTTAACCAATTTAGTGTGGAAGACTTATGTGAGTATACAATACAATCAATATGAAACTTACATATAGTTTTGTTATGTTTTTCTGCTGTAGGTTTAATAAAAGCTTAATAAAATTATAGCCTGTTTACATCACACCTCTGAACATATGACCTCCCTCATTTTTCCCCGAATTTTTTTCCAAATAATTATTGTACGAGGCTCTAGTGAATAGCATACATATATCCAATAATACCAACATGACCAATACGCGTCTCTTTACTCACGTGAGCAAGAAGGTGCTCACCATGGCGATAGACTGGAGCTGAATTTTTTAATTTTTTATTTTATAGGATAGTCTGACAAACGAGCACACAATCCATCTAACGGTAAGTGACTCCTGTGGCCCATAGACATCTACATCTATCCTCGATTACGAATTAAAATGCAGATGCTTTGCCACCCGTGAGGACCAAGATAGAATGCCTCGTTTCCAGTAAAAAGGGTCTCCGGTTCTCTACACTCACCATACGAAATACAGCAGCATTAAGCTACTATTTCACGTTGATATTCTGTGAGAGCGTGGTCCCTCCCCGGTCGAGCCGACTCATTCGTGCCACAACTATACATCCAATACAACTGCAGTGTGGCTCTACCACGTATAAAAATAGTATAAAAAAATAAATCAGATTTTTCTAGAATATGTCACCCTTTTTTCTGTGGATAACTAACCAAAAAACTCGATTTCTCTGGAAATATCATATCTATTATTTGTATTTTATTCCTCATCGTCATTTTACTTAGACCACACTTATGTTTATGCAACGAAATACGTCCCGTCGACTTTCGCCTGGGTTGAAATTCTCTAAGGCAATATAGCATCAGAGTGTTTAAAAAAAAGCGTTAAATAGAACGTGGCTGCTTACAACGAATAATTTAATAACACTTGACATACCTTCATCTCGAAAGAATGCAAAATTACCCTAAGAGCATGTAAATTGAAAAGCGTTAGGAATTTGATTCACATTTTTAGAGGATGTGACGGCATAATGCGACATCATTTACTTTTTCTCACGTTTTTGCTTCAATGTGTTTTAGTTTAATCTTGTCTGGAATTTTATGCTAAAATCTATTGTAGTAGGAAACACATAAATATACTATGAATGCAGATAATGCAGAATAAAAATAACTGAAATTTAACTTAAATTTTTAGGAGTAAATTTACATGACTCTGTATCAAGCAAGTTTCTACACCCTTTATTGAAGAGATGCCGGCATTTTGAGATTAATATTATAACTTTTTTGTAATCATCGATATCATCATCATCATCATCATCATCATCATCTTTTTACAGCCTGTCAAAGCCTACTTCTGACCACAATCCCTTGTCCCATAGATTGCTCCATAGCAGAGGATACTTGCTACAGTTGCCACACTTCACTGACGGGTGGGCAACATCAATATTTTATTATTTTGAGTTGTTATCAGAAATGTTGCTGCCGAGTCACAGTCTCCCTCTGTAGCCTCTCACGACACCCGCGGGATGATATGGAGCAGTAAACAGCGGATTCTACGCCACTAAACAGTGAATATTTATTGAAAATGCTAAAATAAATATTTAACAAATGAATTATTATTTTATATTTTTCATTTGATTTGAGTTCGTAATACAAAGCGATATGTTATTCCCGTTTTATCACGTAGATTTTTCTGCAATTTTTTTTAAAAATACAACTTATATACTATAAAATGACAACATACTTAAGGTATATTAGTGACCATAACTAAGAGGAGGAAGAGAGAGGATTTAAAGAGACAAGTAGTGTTCCTTAATTTGTTTCTTGAACACATTTAATGACTGAGCACTTTTACTCGTAATAGACTGGGGTAAGGAGTTCCAGAGTCTTACTCCAAGAATAGCAAAAGACTTATCATAAAATGTAGAGGAGTGTACAGGACATTGGAGCGAAAGCTTTTCTTTGGACTGTAAGCAAAAGTCGTGACAAGAGCTACGAAATTTAAAACGTTTTTTTAGATAGTAAAATACCCAAATCGGTAATGGAAAGCAGCCTTGAAGATGCGAAATTTTGCGATTGACAATCCGCCTGCAAAGCGTGATGAATTACGAATTGTTAAATCCTCTCTATGGGTAAAGAAAAAATTATATTTATTACAGAAGAAAAAATTATATTATATATCAGCCATCCGTAGCTGGAAGTTGTATAAATTGATTACCTAGTCGTGTCAAAAACACGAATGGAAAAGCAAGGGAATGTAATGGAAGGGATGGGAGAATAAGGAGTAAAAGTTAAAATATTTTTCCTTACACTCCAATAAATTGAATCAACAAAAGAGTAAGCTATCACAGAATATCACCGTATAAGAGCAGCCGAATGCGACTGTGTTTTGTAAGATAAGAGAATGACAAGACCCCGTTTTACTGGTAACTGGGCATTTCTCCTCAGTCATGTAATAGTCCTCAGGTGTGTCCTTAGCTAAGTTTAGTCAACCTCCACTTTAATTTTTAATCGAGGTTAGCTGTAGGTGTTTTTGGGCCACTATGTCTACTTTCCCTTAAGATCAAGTGGACTGTGCGCCCGTTCGTCACCTTTTTGTAAAGAAGGAAAAATCTTTAAATTAGTTGATACTTATCGGACTTGAATTGCGAAAGTATGCGGATGTAAAACCGTAAGAATTAACACTTCTTCGAAACTGATATACGACAATGGTCATATATTTGGTATTAAATTCTGGATATATTTTCAAATCAAAACTTCGAGAATGATTGTGAATTGAATGTGCACTTACCTGTTCCTTTCTTATTATGATTTTAAGAGAAACATACATATGAAAGTTATCACTTCTAACAATTCTATATCAACCTCCGTGAAATATATGTGACGTATAATTGTTATCTCGGCGGAGCATATATCAATATCAGTAAATAAGAACAGCTTAACGGATGACGTCTTGTACGCGAAGCCTACCGGTACTTACGAGTATATAGACGACTGTCGATATATTACTTGGTTATGCTGTTAATTTATTTAACTGTATCTTATTTACGCTTAGTATTTGTTTATATTTTATTGTGCATTGCTTTTAGGAATAAACATTAATCAGTTGCTTATCACGATGTACAACGTGCCAACTCTTCGGGTGTCGTAACAGCTGACAGCGGACAACTGAAACAGGAGATGGGCAGCAGCATCTTTCTGAAAACAGCGCTTACAATAATTTCAAAAAAACTGCTGTGTACAACCCATCTGGCAAGCGCGTTGTGGAAAATATAGGTCTAGAATTTAATCTAGGGGGAGGCAGAGGCAGAACAGGAGGAATATATATCTCCACATAAATTGCATTATAAAGATTTTTTTACCATTTTTTAAACACTACGAACTGCCAAAGCCCATTCCTAAACTTAGACCTCCTCATAAGCGAAGGGATCAAATCATAAGGAGAATATTTGCCACAGTTGCAACATTGGCAACCGCGGTTTTATTTCTAGTTGTTATTGAGAAGGCGCTGCTGCTGGTTTGTTGATTCGTCCTTGCGTACACGGGACGATATGAGTAGTGGGTATTGTCACACCGCTGCTGTACCAGCTTATTGGCTCGATACCAGTGGAAGTAAGGACTGTATGACAATTAAACTTTTAAGTTTTAGTTATTTTAATATAGTTCTTTACTGTTCGATATATTTTAATGTTATGTAACAGTTTTCCAAATCAGAATGTATATCAAGATCAGTGAACAGTGAAAGGCAAAAAGATATGTTTTTAAATTTTTTTTGCAGCATTTTTGGAACACTGTATATTACAAAGTTCAATTTACATAGTGAAATCAGAACACAAAAGTTTGAACGAAATTCAAATCAGGTATTTCTAATAATGTTTCTTCGATGAGAAAGGCGTGACTGAGTAACCCGTAGTTTTTTTTTTTTTGCGCCCGATGCAATTAAAGGGCTACCCTATACGTAGGGAGGCGGAAAATGCATTACGCATACGTTATGGTTATGAGGGACTCACTGTCCTACCGGGGACCCTAAGTGATACCCTCTAAAAACCGCCTTTAGGGACAGGCAACTGGCTGACTAAGCTTTATTGTGCCTTATCGTGAGCGACTCTCTTTTGGGAAGAGAGGGCACAGGCGGCTACGAGCCGCTGAGGGAGTGCCTACGAAGGCAAATTAATATTAGTTAATATAATAAGTTAATTTAATTAGAGTTGGACTGAGCCGCCAGGAGGCAGTTCAGATCGTTAGTTAGTTTATTAGGCGGGTCCGAGAGAGAGTTTCTCGGCCTGAGACTCGATAGCGAGAGGGGGGTGGGGCTGCATAAGTAGCTACCTCACGAATTAAATAATTTGAGTGCGACTCTGAGGCTTTGAAGAAGTTTTCAGAGAGTTTTTGAAGAAATTGTTGGATTGTGGGGAGCTCTAGGTACCGATGAAGGTCAGAATTACGGACGTACCAAGGTGCGTTCGCAGCTCGACGACAGAAAAGGTTTTGAACTATTTGGAGTTCATTAATGATTTTAGGGTTGGCGTGGACAAAAACGGGGCCCGCGTATGACATGACTGGTCGTATACAGACCTTATAAAGGGTACGCTTGTTTCTAAGTGACATTTTACTGTGTCGGCCCAATATACAGTTGAGCCTACTCAGATAGAACCGTGCGTGACGGGTTAGTCTTTTGACGTGGGGCCTGAAAGTGAGCCCTGTGTCTACAGTGACACCTAAATATTTGGTGGTCGTATGCCAGGGGACAGGGGTCCCTAGCATACGTATTGGTGGGGTGTTTTTAAGAAGGCGTCGTTTATAATCGAAGTGAACGGCGGAGCTCTTCTCCGGGTTCACATCGATGCGCCATTTTTTGAACCAAGCTCCTAGGTCATCAACTGACTTTTGGATCTTGTTCCGTATGAAGGGTAGTGAGACACCTTTGCAGTAGATAGCAGTGTCGTCTGCGAAGAGGGAGAGCTGAACACCTTTCGACGGGATGGGAATGTCGTTGGTGAACAGGATGTACAGCAGAGGAGCAAGTACTGAGCCCTGAGGGACACCAGCCTCGATAGTTCGCTGTGAAGATAGCGTGCCTTCGTGTCTAAAACGAAAGGTAGGAGGCCACGAGACGTACTAGACGATCGGGGACACCTATTTTGTAGAGCTTGTAGATAAGGCCTGTATGCCAGACTCTATCGAAAGCTTTAGCTATGTCGAAAAAGACCGCGATGGTCTTATGACGACGAGGATAGAAACCGCTGAGGATATATTCCACAATGCGGTGAACTTGTTGGGGACATGAGTGTTGGGCTCGGAAACCGAATTGATGGGGAATGATAAGAGGGTCACCGTCTGTGGGAAACAGATAGCGCCTCATACGTGTTTGGATGACTCTTTCGAAGAGCTTGCCCATTGCCTTGAGGAGGAGGTAACTAAGGTTGAAGCAGGCGTTGAAGATAAAAGATAAAAAGGTTAACACCTGCTCAGGAAAGTGTTTTTGGGCTTGGTTGGAGATGCTATCCGCGCCCGGAGCCTTTTTAGGCTTAAGTCCTTTGATGAGGGATGAAATCTCATCATTGGACACAGAGATAGGTTCGGAGGCCGTAGGGGGTGAGTTCCAGCGGTGGACCTCATCCTCCACTGCCTGGACGTGTGAGGGATCGACGGATTGAGAGCTAGGAGAGCATTGAGCGGCAATGCTATCTGCAAAGCATTAAGACTTTTCCTCGTCCTCGAAGGCAACCGTGCCGTCGGGACGGGAGAGAGGGGGAGTGTGGGTGATAGCGTCTATGCGGAGGGCTCTGGCCATCTGATAGTACGCTGTATGAGATGGAGAGATATTCTCCATGAGTTTACTCTTTTCTCGTTGAAGACGATTGGCCGCGCGACTATATTCGGGGGGTGGGATATTTTGCTGCTCTCCGGAAAGCAGCTTTTTTGGCTTTTAATAGGTTGCTAATATGTAGGCGAAGCCCACTATTGTTAGCAACCGAGACGACCCTTTCGTTCTCTTTAAGGGAGGATTTAATAAGGGTGGAGAGTGAATCGACCGCGGTGTCGATTTTTTCGGGACTGTCTAAGTCCGACGGTAGGGAGATGGTAGAGTCCTGTGAGTCCAGAGCTTTAGCTAGGGACTCCTTGAATCCCTTCAGTTTAGTGAAGGTTTTCGTGTGTGTTGGGGGAGGTGGCTGATGGCCAAGAGTGAGGGAGACCGGTCGGTGATCGGATCCTAGATCGTGTAGTGTCTCGATTGCTCTGAGATTGAGAGAAACTCCTTGGAGTAACGCAAAATCTAGTACATCGGGGACGTGATCGGTGTTATCGGGAAAGTGAGTAACACCGAGGGGACTATGGACAGTAATATCAAGAGACTGCGTGATATCGAGCAGTATCTTGCTACTAGGGGACGTAGTACGGCATGTCCATTCAGTATGCATGGAGTTAAAATCTCCAAACATAATGACTGAATTGCTTAAAGATAAAATGGCCTCAAAATCTTTTTTGAGGGGATGGGTTCCTGAAGGGATGTAACAGGAGGCCATGAGGATGGACTGATGTCCAGTCATAGCTAGCCTGCATACCGTGGCTTCCATGTTGGTAAGCTGCGGAGTAGAAATGGGCGAGCAATGAAGTGTCTTCTTGTAATAGATGGCCGTTCCGCTGCCTCGGCGGTCGGGTCTGTCGTTACGAAGAAGAGAGAAATTTTTAATAGAAAGGCCTTTAGTGTCCTTGGTTTTGAGATTAGTTTCCTGTAGGAGGGGAAAATCGGCTTCACGATTCCGAAGAAAGAGCTTAAGCTCTGGGAGGTTATTTCGCAAACCGCGAATATTAAATGATACAAGCGATAAACCCTTAGGTTTAATACGACCGTGAGATTTTGGTAGATTAATTTGCTCTGACATTGAAGTTAATTTAATTAAGTTAACTTGACTTACAACGCTAACAGGAGATTA
The DNA here is from genome assembly GCA_907164705.1 of Parnassius apollo. Classification (NCBI taxonomy): domain Eukaryota; kingdom Metazoa; phylum Arthropoda; class Insecta; order Lepidoptera; family Papilionidae; genus Parnassius; species Parnassius apollo. Next base: position 4,439 of record CAJQZP010000743.1, on the reverse strand, counting down.
TTATGTTCTGCGAGAACGAGGAGACGTTCTTGTGGGGACTTCGCAGCGCGCAGTTTGCGTGCTACTACCGTGATTTCCCTGATGTCTATATTCCTAATAGCGGAATACAGTGTATTGTAGTCATCAGCTGTGGGCTCTGACTCATGGGAGTAGGAGGTTGTCCGCGGTGGGTCTGCCCTTTTGAGGCCCCAGGGGAAGACTGGAGGCTGCATGGGCTTGGAGAAGCCCGGAGGGGGCCGAATTATGCCCTGAGGGGGACTAGGGGGACCCTGAGAGGGCCGAGAGACGCCCTGGATGGGCTGAGAAGGACCCTGACGGGGCCGTTGGTAGAGGGCCGGGAATGAGCGGTCATTGACCGGCGGTGGAGCTTGCCTAATGGGGCGAGGTTGAGGTGCGCGGGGGCAGCCCTTGTAGTTAGCCGGGTGGCCTGTCTGTTTGCACAGGACACATGCGGGCGGGGATTCGGCGTCTTTGGGCCGGGGGCACTCTTTAGTGTTGTGGGGTTCGAGGCACTTAACGCACCTGGGTGGGGCGGAGCAGTTGGCCGCCGCATGACCATATAGTTCGCAGCGGTGGCACTGCGCCGGGAATCCGGGCCTATGTGGGGGCTCAACCTTCACTCTCGACAGGCCACACACTGTGCATACCTGCCGGAAGATGGCTTTTGCCTCCGGCACGTTGGATAGGATGCCTAGGGCAAGGTTGAATCTCTTGCCCGTTCTATTGTGGATTTTGTGCACGGCTTCCACGGAGAAGCCTTGGGACTTAAGGTCCTCAAGGATTTCCTCGTTGGAAAATTCGAAAGGGACGCCTCGGATGACGGCCCTGACTTTACGCTCTTCTGGGAGAGCGTAAGTGTGATAAGAGACTCTTTCGGCTGTGAATAGCCTGGTGAGTTGACGGAAATCCTCGATCGAGCTGGGGATGATTTTGATAGCCTCCCCGAGGTTGACGGCATGGTCGTACTTTATTCCTGCGTCGTAGCAGGTTTTAGACAGTTGGGTAAATTTTGCCTTGTCTCTAAGGAAGACAGGGGCGGGACTTGCTTCTTAGCAAGGCCTGGTGCACATCGAGAGGATGGTTTTGTCGGAGTTGGGATGTCTAGTGACATGAGTGGGACGGCGGCAGCAGCGGGGGGCTGCGGAGGTTGTAGGAGCGGCAGGGGCCGCTGAGATAGGGGGGGTACGTTCGTTGCGTTTGGAGTTGACGGTGGTAAATGTAGACTCCCCGGTTCCGTCGGAGTCATAGGACTCCGATGAACCGGAGCTTGAAGTGGTGGCGGGCCTCTTCCGGGAGGCCGGCGCCGAGGACTCGGAGCATGCGTACTCCATGTCTAAGGGGGCAGAAGACTCAAGGGGGGGCAAAAGAGTTCCTCGTTTCGAGGTATGACGCGATTACTGGCGGGGGATGGTGTGCCTGAGGGGCAGGGAGGGGAGCCTGGGCGGCGATGGTGGCGATGGCGGCGAGGACCGTCTCATTGATATTTAAACCATATTGGTTTATGATGGCGGCGAGGGACTCAGATAGGCTATGTGTGGCCATTTTGGGGCAGTAAAGCTAGCTCGGTAACGATGAGGACGGGTCCCTGTTCTCGGTAGAACAGGGACTTGAACGCGAGACGTACTACGAGACAATACACGTAAAAATAAGAACACGTAAAATAAAAATAAAAAAATGAAAAAGCGGAGGTCAGTCAAACCTCCCTGCCCGAAGATAGGGGGGCAAGAACTGTTAGCGTAAAAGTGACTCACCAGCCTCGACGCTGCCAAGCGTGGGCAGGACAGCGGAGGCGCGGGAGCAGGATAGCACTACCGTACTGGTACGAGAGCGCGGACCACCTGGAGGCGACCGTCTAAGAACGATTCCAGCGGCGGAGTGAGCACTGCGTCGGCGCTGTACAGCGCGAGCGGGACAGCGGAGGCGCGAGAGCGGGAGAGCACTACCGTACGAGGACGAAAGCGCGGACTGCCTGGCTGCGACCGCTCGCAAGCAATGCCACAGGCGGAAAGTGAAACCCGTAGTACGTAGTACTATTATTTATTCTGTGTACTATTATTTATTCTGTGCCCGTAGTTAGTGTTTATCAAAATTTATAAAGATGATTATTAAATTTTGAGTAAAAATTGGTACCTTTATTTTGTATTGAAGTTAAAATTCTTAACACACACGCTGCAATAAATATATTTCTGAAAGATTTTTGGGACAAGGAGATGTTATTTTTTACGTGATAAATTTCATTGCTGCTGGCGGGAGTAGAACCCAAGATGCCCGCGTACTGTGGAATTTACAGCGAGCGCTTAGCCCACGTGCCACCATATCTCATTATATTCTTATATGTAATATGCCTATATGTTTACATATATTAGTACAAAACTCAATCAATATAATAACATAGATACTCTAGCAGCGTTTTCCTTACAATTTTATCTTTCATACAAAGGAAATACTTCATTTTAACCATAATTTTGTCATTTAAATTGAATAATATAGGTGGATTTTTTGAACCGTTTTATTAAAATAAATGTATGAATTGACAATCAATTGAAACAAGGGATCATGAATGTTTTGTAACTCACTTATCTTGAATGATTGAACTCCCCGATTGCAGCGCATTTCTACCAAGTTGGGTGACAATATTTAATACATTACATTATTTTTGTCTATATGCTTACCTAAAATATTTAAATTTTAACAAAAATATCTTTGCTTGTACGTGACTAAAGACGTGATCGCGGTATTACTAAATTTATTCAAAATATAATTATTGTTGGTAGAGCACTAATGCCTCAAACAAAGATGACAAGATGAAATATTAAAGGGTAGGATATTTTTCCACTTTGTTAATAAATATTTCGAAAGAAGTAGTCTTTATATTTGTGGTGAAAGAATAATAACTATTAAGTAATTATTGTTATTATTAATAATAACTCATTATTATTATATTAATAGTTATTATTAAAATAACTCATTGCAGTTACTGAGCATTGTAAGACGCAAGATCTATCGATCAGTAGATATAGAAGACTAACTTTTAAGTTTTTCTTTATTAATAAAATGAAAGGAATCATCACATTCTTGGCTCTGTTCATCATACCTAGAATGATAACGATTTTTTAAAATTCAAAACCCGAGGCATAGTGTTATGAGCTATCAGATAGGTTGTGGGATTAACCTTATTCCTAATTAGTTAGGAGCCATCTCTCGTTTGTAGGAATTTTTGACTAACAACTTTTGAACCATTGCTTAAAATGTGACGTCCAAGTAAAACCAGGTCTTCAGGTACGTAAATTACTCCTTCTTGTCGCAATCTGTTATTAGTTGACTTTCGTATATCTTTATAAAGTTTATTGTACTCTTTTGCGAAATTAAGTGTCTCATTTAGCTTAAGCAAATATTTTACAATTTGGGAAACATCATTTTCTGTTTACACAGTTACTTTAAAAAACTTTATTCCCTATTTTTACCACTCTTAGGATTGGACTTTTTTTTAAATTGATATTAAACTACCATCTATGAATAACTCAGCTAAATATAATGATGGTAAAGATGCTGCGGCCCCCAAAGTCAGTTCGTTGTGGAGTGGCAGCAGATGCGTTGTCTTCCCTGAGGATTAAGATGGAATACGCAGTTACCAGTCAAAAAGGGTCTCCAGTTCTGTGCACTCACCATATTATGTATTTTGTGAGAGCGTGGTCCTCCTCAGGTTTTACCAATCTGTTTGCGCTGTAGCCGCAGTACAGCTGCAGCGTGGCTCGACCACGTAAAAATCATATTTATAAATGGAAATGTTGTCCCGTCTGTGTCGTAAGAGGTGACTATAAAAAATTCTCCGCGCTTAACTCTAGCTCCCAGTCAATCCGTTGAATTTATTTTCATCGTGATCTGCCACATCTATAAAAATTCTTCGCAATCAATCCACCGCCAAGCTTAGTAAGACAAGGAAATATCCCAATCTTGACCTTAATTCTTAGACGTTTCTCTTTATTACCAGGCCGGATATGTTAGGTCTGACAATGTATGTTCTGTTTATTCCAGCGACTGGCACATATCCATATTTCCCGGTATTTCCCTTAAAGTTTTCATTAAATTACACATTTTTGTAATTTAATTAAAATACAATTTTACTGTGAAGTGTATCAACCTGATAACTTAATATGTAACCCAGGCTGTATTGAGCGTTTAGTTATTTTGTATTGAACCGATCTATAAAATAGATGCCAACTGTGATTAGCCATATATTTCAAAGTTTGTAAATAAAGTAATTTATTTTTTAAAGTTTTATTGTTGCTGAATATTCTTTTATAAAAAAAATTAAAAATCTGCAGATAGAAATTTTCTGTTACTTTCAAAACATATCTTGTTTTTCTTTGATTGCACATCTTATATAATATTTACACAAAATTATAAATAAAAAAAAATACAAAAATTGTCATCCAATT
>CAJQZP010000742.1:0-15866 GCA_907164705.1 Parnassius apollo | reverse complement strand
GGAATTGGCGTTATACGCGGACGATAGCGCTTATTTCACCTCGTCCAGAAGAGCCCACATTGCCACTGCCAGGATGCAACGTTTCCTGGACCTGCTGCCACCATGGCTAGATGAGTGGAGGATGGTCGTCAACGTTGGTAAGACGACCGCTCTGCTCACTCGCCGCCTCAGGAACCTACCACCTCAACTAACCCTCAACGGCCAGCAGATCGCGTACGAGAAGGCCGTGACCTACCTTGGGTGCCGGAACGACCGTGCGCGGGCGATGCTCCGTCCGGTCCTGGCATCCAAGTTACCACTTAACACCAAAGTGCGAGTTTATAAAACATACATCAGATCCATCATCACGTATGCTGCTCCGGCCTGGTACGCGCTTCTGAGCGAGCCTCTGAGGCGGCGACTGCAGGCCCAGCAAAATCTGGCGTTAAGAACCATTGTCGGTGCCGGTCGCTACGTCCGGAATGACGTCATAGCGGCCAACCTGAAAATTGACACCATCCAGGCTTTCCAGGTTTGTGGCCCGGTTGGCGCACGGATTATTCGACCGTGCAGACAACGGGCCGCACATACATCTTAACAACCTAGCGCCGCTACACACTCGCCCTCCGGACGGGCGACCCTATCCAAGAGAACTCCTCTCTATATCGATTAGAGAGTCGAGTAACAACCCACAATGCCGCTGATAGGCCAACTTTGACTTCACCGGACAACCACTTTTTTTTCGTAGTCTAACCGACCACGAAAAATCAACCGATCACGGACAATTCCGTATACAACACCTACAATGCCATTAGAAGGCTCCCAGGACCGGTCCATAGTGGTGGACCGCGAGGATAGCACGGGTAATGGGGGCATACCCCGAGGCCCGAACCCTACATGTCTCATGGGGCATGGAGACGACAGTCAATGTTACAAATCGTCCGGGAAACTTTGGGACAGTTCGGGACCAGCAGTATATATAATAATCAAGAAAGAAAAAGTGTATAGGGAAGTGATAGGAAAAGTAATTACTCTCTCACGGAACGGTTTGAAGATAATTACTGTTTTATTCCCAAGGAATCCTTTACCTGTAAAATACAGTCCACTGTGTCGCTATTGCGGCACATATTGAAGAATTAAGGCGTTGGGACCGGGACGACTTCGGAAGACCCGTAATCCTCGCCTGAACCTATTTGAAGAAAAGGAAGAGGTCGACGCCCTTGTGTATTACTCCGTTGCGGGATTCACATACGTTGTTCCCGAACCCAACGTAGTTGTCATAAGAGGTTAGGAAATCCGCTGCTGAACCAGCCGGAACAATCGACCTCCCTCCTCCTCTGGTTCCTTTTCACTTATACTGCCACTGCATGGAACAAACAAAACGCGTAATTTTACCATTAAAAAGTAAAAACATGTAACTGTATTGCCTAAATACGTCCAAGTTCTGGGCATAGACCTCGATATTGAATCGAGAGAGGGTTTTTAGGACAAGGAAGTGTTCACCTCGCTGCCACAATGCGTGTTGGCGGACTTGATATGTCTTTTGATTTTTTTAAATTTCTCTGACATGACATGACATTCAAGATTTTTTCTTTAACCGCCGAGCTGTTGGTAAATCAGCAATTTCGTTGGTGCTGATCGACCCCGTTTACTCGTGTATTGTGAAATGTAAAGCAAGCGTTTACACGCTGAGCTACCACAGCTCTCCTGAGCTACGAGTCGTACTTGTCTTAAATAAATAAATACGTAATAAATTTCGTTTTATATAATGCTCTTTCATGATCATAAAAAATGCTATTTTCATATTGTAACACCGTGAAATCCCAGGGCGTTTCGTTTTCTGAACAAACTATGCATAAATTATTATTGAAATAGCTTCGTACCGTTTATTTCATTCCCAGAGATTTTATGATTTTTGTATCACCTTTTTTTGTTATAGATCAATGACACGGTCTTCGTTGTATTATACTTTTTTATTGTATGTTTAAAATTTTGGATTACATGTAACTTAAGTCTTACCCCAAAAACAAGTAAAGCAGGTTTTATTGTAGACATAATAATATCAAAGGGAATAATCATAATAATACGCGAATTTCTTTAAGTATTTTAATCACTACTTTATCAAACCATCACATTATGAGAAGGCAAAGTCTGCTGAGTATGTGTATATGTATTTGAATATCAATGGTAAATTTGATTCATTATACAAAACATCCATTTAGCAATGTAAATTTGTAGATATTAATTGCGTATTTTTGTTACTGTAAGTTTGTAAGAGAAGTCTACTTTAGTTATTAAACATGAATTTAAGATTTTCTACAATTAAAGTGTCAAAAATTAAAAAGTGTGCAATAACCCATGAATAAATAACTCTGCATAAATGTTAACTCTCCTGGGTCGCCCTCATATAATACCAGCGTTTTCGCAAAGAAGTTACGAATAGAAACTGTGAAATAACTTCTATTATAGAAATTACGTGTTTCTACTAGTTTACGCATGCATAGACGAATAAGTCGGCTGGAAGAACTATCAGTAGTGGATATAAAGGAATACTCAAAAGTGCATTGGTGGTATAAGAACGTGAAGTGGTTGCAAATGGCAACACAGGGAAGCACACCAGAAAATGAGCAGCAGCGTCTTCCTATTAAATCAAAATAAACTGTAGTTGCAAACCCACAGGCCAAGCGTGGCAACTATGGCAAAGATAAGATACTCAACAGTTTTTTTCCAACAGTTACAAATTATCCTCTATCAACATAAAATATATACGTGAGTAAAAACAGCTTAAGGAAGCTCATTAAGTTTTTTTATAGGATGGGATAACAAATGAGCACACAGTCCACCTGATGGTAAGTGGTTGCTGCGGCCCATAGACATCTATATCTATCCTCGATTACAAATCAAAATGTAGGTGCGTTGTCACCCGTGAGGAATAAGATGGAATGCCTCGTTTCCAGTAAAAAGGGTCTCCGGTTCTCTACACTCACCATACGAAACATAGCGGCATTGAGCTACTATTTTATGCTGGTATTCTGTGAGAGAGTGGTCTTTCCCCGGTCGAGCCGACCCATTCGTGCTACAACTATACTACTAATATAACTGCAGCATGGCTCTACCATGTATAAAAAGTCCACCTATTCTTATCTTATAAATGGTTATTTAATTTATCATATCATATCAAAGGCATAGAATAGGCATAGGAAATATTTTTGCTCAACTCTATAAAACTAATACATTATGTCATAAGTCTTAAGGCACAATATATTCATATTATATCTTAAGACTTATGACATAAAAAAATATATGAAGAAGCGATCGAGCACAACCAGGGCTCCAAAGTCTTTACCAGAGATTTGTCTGCTAGAAAGAGCCAGGCTTATGGAGAAGGCTATGCTCGGGGTTTTTCTGCGTGACAAACTTAGAAATGAGGATATCCGCAGTAGAACCAGAGTGACCGACATAGCCCAACGGATTAGTATGTTGAAGGGCCGGCCATATAGCTCGAAGAACCGACAACCGACAGGAAGTCAATGGATGCAGGTGGCTCACGACCGTGCTTTGTGGCATTACCTGAGGGAGGCTATGTTCAGCAGTGGACTTGTGAAGGGCTGTAATGATGATGATGATATGTTCATATCATATCTCTAAAAGACACTTAAAAATAATAAAACAGTTAAAAGACTTATGTTCGTATTCATATAAATGGTTTATAAAACATTCATCTAAAGCGTTATTTATTGTATGTACTTTGTTTCGCGCATAATTTAAATATGAATAAATCTAAGCTCCATTGGGTAATAAAAGTGCGAATAAAGAATTAAGCATACTGCGAACAAAAATAATTTAAATATAAGAATGACTTATGTTTTCAATGCGTTCATAGATATGCACGTACCTTATTTATCAACAATCGTAATAGTATATTGCTAATTATGGGTTTCCCATTGTTGGAAGGATTCACTGTAATCACGACGTTTGCCAAAGGGATTTTTGATTACGTACCAAATATTTCGCATTTTGGCGATATCCCCGGTCGCCAGTCTGGATATTTTGCATCTGACATATGAGATAGTTATACCACCAGCGTTTTGAGTGCACGATCTCGTGCATACGTGCATTGGAGTTTTGCAAAAGCACCACGTATTAGGTATACTACCGAAAAGGAAGAAATGGGGATGGATATTATTCACCATTCAGTGAATGGCTCATGTAATATATTTTATGATCAGCTTATTTTGAATTATAATATTATAAATTACTTTTTGTTGTCACCAATAAATGAGTCACCGTGCCTACGAGAGGCGAACAAACATATTCGCAAAAATGAGGGACGAGATGCGAGTAATATATGATATTATATACTGTACAACTGCTAACAAGGCAGACTTGTGCCATTTAAAACTCCTGAGGCAACAACGTGATTACGAATATATTATTATGATGAGCTCTTTAATTTGAATCTGCTATATTTTTCATTGAAGATAATTAAATGCTCCATCATTGTCATCGTTTATTACAATCCATCATAATTCCACTGCTGAACATGGGCCTCCCTGAAGGAATGCCACGAAGCACTATCTTGAGCCGTCTCTCATCGATCGTGTCGTGATCGATCGTATCGACCTTACTAGGTCTACCAAGGTACGACTATTGGAGGATTTTCCTACACTTCGCTTATTCGCACTTGAAGTTATCTGCTTCGAACTAAATGACCGGTTTATCCTTATTAATCTCTAACCACAAACACTGTCCAAATCGGATGGATCCGTCAATTTATCTTCGAAGTCAGACATTTGTCTGATTTGCGTAAAAACACAAATTACAAAAAATATTTTACGTGAATAATAACTACTTGAAATCATGAGCTTTGATCTCGATTTACACTTTTATAAAAAAATAAAGTTATACGATATAAAAGGATGAAAATCCGAATCCAGCTTCAAAGAGATTTTCATACACGTCCATCTACATGTGGTTTCTTACATTCTCTTCTTCGCTTGCCTGTAAAATATTGGCAATATACTGGGTAGTGTTTAGCAGAAACCTAAAACAAAAAAAGATTTATGATTTAGATATTTTGCCCGAAACTGTTTCATTTCTTGTTTTCATCATATTACTCAAAGAATTTTACATAGAAAAGATACGAATAATTTTACGGCTCATAGCGTTTTATCGATAAACATCTTGGGGATATTAACATCTACTATTTGACCTTAAATAACTCGGTTTCTGACGTGAAGATTTGATGCTCCCTTTAATATTAATATTGTTACTTTAGTGAACTTTTGATGCTATATAAATGTTTACCAATAAGCCAAGATATGTTTTTATACATTGTTATAGTTTTTAAAAAGTTGTGAGGCAGCACCACGTTTTTACAATAGCTTTCTTGCCCATTGAATCTAAGTAAAAGTAGAGTAAATATTATACTGCTGAAAGCTGCAGTGCAGTCACACCCATGTAGGTTTCGCCGGCTACAACTAATTGCAGCCGAATACGGTCGGCAACTTGGTTTATATAAACCCCTGGTAACGAGTTTGTCGCTTTGTAGCTGTTTCTTAAATAGGTTTCATAAGTAGTTTGTGCAACCTGTGTTTCTATTATTTAATAAATCTTGAAAAAAGTTAGGCTGGGTTTTTTGCTGGTTCTTCCCAGGATAGAGGTTTTCCGAACCCATGGTAATAGCAAAAATGGACATTTCATAAGAATTACTTCTAATCTACAGGGTTACTGGTAACTCGACGTATTCCCGCCAAGGCGTGATAGTTGGGGTCATAACCTATCAAATAAACCATAAAATGCATTATGCAAATGTGGACCAATTTCGAGATATTTAGGTTTAATTATTTTTTTTCAAAAATCCCAAAAGTCTGGTGTCAAAAATGTCTAAAAAAAAACTTACAGCTGTATTATTTTCATTTTATTATTTTTACATAATGAAAACCTGGATACTTATTTATCAATACTACAATGTGCAAAAAGTCTCATCATTTTCGAAGTAACGCTACTAAAAGTACTACTTTTTCCAAACAGAAGATAAGTAATTAAAAATAAAAATGATTTTGTGAAAAATAATTGTATGTGACCAATTGTGCAAATCATGTTAAAAACATCCCTACTTATCTAGCTACTCAACGAAGTATCAATTTAGCTTGTAACTTAAATATTACAGAAAAAACTTGAAAAAACACAAGTCGTCACAAGTGCGAGTGGTGATTATATGAAACAGACGTGTATTTTGTTGTCCTTAAAATACAATTACAGTTTTCCGCTAAATAAGCATTAAACAGTAGTAAATAAGTTCTAAATTTTTGCAAAGGTTAATGCATACATTAATTCAATAGTGACGACAATGTTGTGTGGTATAAGTCATGAACTTAATGCGCTCACCACCCCGACTAAGTGGATCATTAACAGATTTAGGAACATCAACAAGTTTAGTACGGAGCACCAAAATACCTAGAGAAAACGTAAGCAACCAGAGCATAGTTGCAACTGCAACTGTGCACAAGAACTTCAAGATTTCCGCAAAGATGTTACGTCAATGTTACAAAAATTCACAAACACCCAGGAAGCTACAATGAACTTCATTCGTGACAATATTACAGAAATGAAAACACAGGTTAACAACATTAAAGTGGCTACCGACACTCTGAATAAAGACCAGATATCAATGAAGGTCCAAATATCAGACATAACTACAAAGGCAACAGCGGCGGATAATAAAATTCAATCTCTTGAGGCAGAAATCGTTACTTTAAAAAATAATATGGCATTCAGTACGACGATGTCAACTTCTGATGAAAATGTTATCCAAGAATTACAAGAAAGGTTTGCTAGGGAAAAAAATATAATAGTGGTAGGCATACGTGAATGCAAAACAACAAAAATTGATGAAGGCCGCGCCTATGACTTTAGTGAAGTCTCGAAAACTATAAACAGCTTGATACAAGAGTGCCCGAAACCTTCTCGAGTATTTCGTCTTGGTAAATATCAACCTACAAAGGATCGCAGCATTAAAGTATTGTTACGAGCTTAGGGTTCGTGACAATAATAACTACCGATTGAATTACCAAAATTAACACTTTAATTCACTTTACACTAATTAAAACTTAAAAGGCACTAATAATCAATCACATCGATTCACTTTATTTCGCTCCGAAGCTTCGCTTGTCTTGCCAAATTCGATACTTCCCCGATCGCGTATTGCAGCGCCTATAAATACACATTAGTACCGAATCATCCAGAACATTCAAGTAAATACGCGCACCAATCGACAAAGCGCCGAAAGTTCGGGAGTCAGCTTCCAGAAGCTTAGTTCTTCGTTTCGACAACAGATAAGGCTGTCGGTTGAAAGATTAGTGATGTCATTTTCTGGAAAGCTCTCCCCTCGCTCCGTTACCCGACACTAGATGGCGCTAGTGCCAGATGTCAACTTAGCCGCGTAACACTGCCCCTTCCTAAGACATGCTCGTCCCGAGCATTATCGGCACCATAATAACGCGCCAGGCGATCCACATGGACGATCTTAGGAGTCCCTCTTGCGCCTTTCTGTAACGGCTCCGCAATGTCAAGGGCTGTCCTATCCCATGGTGCACCAACATTGTACAATTTCGGTGCTCCCAGATGGACTCTTGAACGACCATTATGGTACAGCTGTAGAACATTCGGCACTTTGGCTATAGGGACAACCATTTGCAAACGACAGCTGTCTCCTCGACAATTGTCCCATTCACGGCACAGGACTCCATCCTGAATCAGCAAGCTGTCCCATTGGGCCCAATAGCTTTTCGTGGTTGAACTCATCGCTGAGACGTCGCTCCACTTAGGCTTGGTAGCACGGGCCTTCATCCATTCCAGAATCGGCTTGATGTCCGGATCTTCCTGCTGTGCATGTCCTTCCACTCGTTGCTGAGGTGGTCTGTCCTGAGCATCCTCACGGATACCACTTCTTACTTACTCTCTTGCCTAGTACAATGTTTCCGATCTTCAGGACAAGGTCTTCTTGACAATGCATCTGCGTTGCCATGAGATTTCCCGCTGCGATGTCTGATAGTAAAGTCGTATCCCGGCTGTTGCTGGGCGGTGATGTTAGCCGCACTTCCCTTCTGAGATCGTTCACCTTCCCTTTCTAGGGTTCGCTTAGGGCAGCTGGATCGAAGATGGCCCCTTTCCCCACAGCCATAGCACCTAGGGCTGTATCCTTTATTGTGGTCACGAACCGTAACTGCTGCAACCTCCCTAGCGCGAGGGGAACGACGATCCTGCCACCGCCAGGCGGTGCCGTTAGCTGCACTACCCTCTCGAGATCGATCAACTCTCTTTTCTACAGTTCGCTTAGGGCAGCTGGAGCGAAGATGACCCTTTTCCCCACAGCCATAGCACCTAGGGCTGAATCCTTTGTTGCCGTCGCGAACTGTAACTGCTGCAACCTCCCTAGCGCGATGGGAACGATGATCCTGCCGCACGGCTTCCACCTCCAGTGCATGAGCCAAGGCGTCCTTAAGCGTCTCGTGGTGCCCGAGCCTCACAGCAGCTCTGACTTCCAGGTCGCGGATGCCGTCGATGAATGTCTGCTCCAGGTTTCCTTCAATGAGCGCAGGTACAGACCGGTATTCTTTCCGCACCAGCTTCTCCACCTCTAGAGCCCACTGCTGCAGGTTTTCGTTGATGCGCTGCACGCGATCTTTAAGCTGCGCACGAAAGACGTGTTCCAGGTGAGCGTCGCCATATCTCGCCTCCAATGCCTCAAGGAGTTGCTCATAAGTCACTTCCTCCCCGAGAGCTTCCAGAACTGTTAAGGCCTGGTCGCGCAGGCCTAGTGTGAGAGCAGTCATGGCCTGACTTTTATTCCAGCCGTTCGCCTTCATAACAGCCTCGAACTGGATTTTGTAGGCTGACCAGGAAGAAGTCCCGTCGAACGGTGGCACTTTGAACCCACGTAGCGAAGGTGTAGTAGCTACTATGGGAGCTGTAGTTCCATCACCCAGTTTGAGGTCGTCCAGCGTTTTCTTCACGTCAGCCACCACGTAATCAACCCGATTGTTCACTTGGTCGATTTGCGTTTTAGCTTCCTTGATTTGGGTTTCAGCTTCCAACAGGCGGTAGTCATGTTGAGCAACCCTATCCTTCACCTCCCTTATCTCTTTCCCAAAGGTAGCATGAAGGTCCTTCATGAGGAGCATCTGCTCTTCCGACGAGCCTGTTCCGACTGCTGATCTTCCAACCGACGGGCCTGTTCCTCCTGTCGGCGGGCCTGTTCCTCTTGCCGGTGGGCCTGTTCATCCTGTCCACCCCGCAGCTGCTCTTCCAACCGACAGACCTGTTCCTCCTGTTGGCGGGCCTGTTCCTCCTGCCGGCGAGCCTGTTCATCCTGTCGGCGAGCCTGCTCCTGCAGCATCACCATCAGAGCACCTAAGTCAGATGCTGCAGATGTAGGAGCTACTGACGGGCCTGCAGCCGGCGGCTGGCCCTCCGACGTCTGCGGCGTTGCACCACCAAATCTTCTTTCGTCCGTCTCCTGCTGGCGTTGACTTCGGGTACGGACACCCTCCGTTTCTTCCTTAGGTAAAATCGGCGTGATTTAATCCCACTTCTGACACCAATTGTTACGAGTTTGAGGTTCGTAACAATAAAAATTGCCGATAGAATTACCTAAATTAACACTTTAATTTTATTTACACCAATTTAAGTTTTATTAAAACACTAACAATTAATCACACTGATTCACTTTATTCCACTCCGAAGCTTCGCTTGTCTCGCCAAATTCAATACTTCCCCGATCGCGTATTGCAGCGCCTATAAATACACATTAGTACCGAATCATCCAGAACATTCAAGTAAATACACGCACCAATCGACAAAGCGCCGAAATAATACTAATTTTTACGGAATTTATCGCGTATATTTAACTTTTTTTACCCGACGTTTCGAGAGCTTTACAGCACCCATGGTCACGGGAAGGACTGAGATGTTCAACGTCCAGCTGTCATAGTTAACCGCGGTTACCATAGATTAAAATTTAACTTTTGTTAATCTATGGTAACCGCGGTTAACTATGACAGCTGGACGTTGAACATCTCAGTCCTTCCCGTGACATGGGTGCTGTAAAGCTCTCGAACGTCGGGTAAAAGTTAAATATACGCGATAAATTCCGTAAAAATTAGTATTATTTCAATGTGTAGTGTTCGCGTAAATATAAGAAATCATTATAAAGCGCCGAAAGTTCGAGAGTCAGCTTCCAGAAGCTTAGTTCTTCGTTTCGACAACAGATGGCGCTGTTGGTTGAAAGATTAGTGATGTCATTTTCTGGAAAGCTCTCCCCTCGCTCCGTTACCCGACACTAGATGGCGCTAGTGCCAGATGTCAACTTAGCCGCGTAACAGTATGCTTTGAATCTGCACAAACTGCAAAAATGCTGCTTCGTAATGGAGATAAACTTCAAGGTGGCATTATGATCTATTCAGATCAAACACCGGCCCAACAACATGAAAAATCTTAAAAAAAGAGTTAGCACAGAGAAAAGCAAATGGAGAAAAAGACATTACAATAAAATATATAAAAGGATTGCCAAAAATAGTTTTAAACAAAGACCCAAAAAACTAAATTTTCAATCGCTTCTTAACACCAAACGTCCTTTCATAGATGATCAAGAGAATATAACTTACCGAGTACTTAATAATTATCAGAATATTTCTTCAAATAAATCTAGTCTTAATTTTTTCTATGCTAACATCAGAAGCATCTGCAGATCAGGTAAATTTGACGAACTTAAGTGTGTCCTGCACTCCATCAAAAAATGTATACACGTTGTACTACTGACTGAAATGTGGATAAAATCTGAAGAACAAGCTCAACAATTTCGCCTACAAAATTATTCACACTACTATAACATCAGGCCTGGTAAAATCGGTGGGGGTGTATCGATATATGTCCATGACGATTTGAAACATAAGCTGTCAACAGCATCCTATACTGGAGGTAACAACTATCTGAGTATATAGATTTATAAGTATGCACTTAATGTTGGGGTTGTGTACAAGCCTGGACATTCAAACTTTAATGATTTTTTATGTAACTTAGAAAAACGGCTTCTGCTAAAAAAGAGGACTTTAATCTTTGGAGACACGAATATAGATCTATTATGTACTGACAGTATGACAAAACGTTATAAAACTATGCTTACGGAATCTGGATACAAAATTATAAATAAAATAGACCCTGAGGACTGTACTCGGGAAACAACAATTACAAAAACAATTATTGATCATGTTTCTACTAACTTGAAATGTAACAATTTTCATTTGGCTATTATTGATTCAGCCCTATAGGATCATAAAAACATGTACTTAGAAATAAAAGAGTAATGCCTCCACCAAAACAAAAAATACTGTATGAAGCGACTGATTATAGTAAATTGAATAAAATTATAGAATTATCAAAATTTCAAAATATTTCCTGTAATTTTAATATTCTAGAAGAATATATTATAAAAATAACTGCCGAAAATAAAACAACAGAATATAAAATATTGAACCAACCTCAAAAAGAATGGATTAATAGCACCATAATAGCTCAGATTAATGAAAGGAATATATTATGGAATAAATTTAAACAAAATCCTAAAAATAATAACTTCGAGCTAGATTTTAAATTTAAGAGAGACACGCTGGTACAAACGATTAAGAATACAAAACAGAAGTATTTCTACGGAGAATTCATGAAATGAACAAAAAACCCAAAGAAAATGTGGAAATTAATTAATAATCTAGCAAATAACAAAATTTTAAGTAATTGTGTTCCCGCAAACCTTACAGATGAAAACGGAATAGTGACCACGGACCCCATAGAGGTATGTGAAACCTTTAATCGTTTCTTCGCTAACATAGGTATACAACTAGCAAATGAAATACCAGACAAGTTTCATAACAATGATACATACACGTTATCTAATCTACACCAAACAACTGGTCATCATGAGCTATCCCTATTTTCCCCATGCACAGCTAATGAAGTATCTAAAATCATAGATGACTTGGATTCAAATACGAGCACAGGTATTGATGGTATAAGTACTAAAGTCGTAAAGTGTATAAAAAATTATATAATTCATGATCTGACTGATTGCCTTAACAAACTTTTAAATGAAGGAGTCTTCCCAGAAAGCTTTAAAATCGCTAAAGTCACACAAGTGCACAAGTCCGGTACACAAACAAATCCCGGAAACTATCGACCAGTTTCAGTTCTGCCAATACTCTCCAAAATTCTTGAAAAAATTATTTACATGAGATTGGACGATTACCTTACTAAAATTAACTTTTTGTATAATCAACAATATGGTTTTCGACCCAAATCTAACACCTTTGGCGCAACTATAGATTTAGCAACCACTATTAAAACCAAAATTGATCAAAAACAGTTTGCTTTAGGTGTTTTTGTTGATTTAAAAAAGGCTTTCGACACTGTTAGCCATTCCATACTACTAAAAAAATTGGAACGTGTTGGCATTACTGGAAACGTATACAAAATTCTAAAGTCTTATTTGGATGATCGGTGTCAGATTATAAAAATTGGAGACTACCAGAGTAGTCACAAGCCTCTAACATGTGGCGTACCACAAGGCTCAATTCTTGGCCCATTGCTGTTTCTGATCTACGTAAACAACATTCACCAAGCGGGACTACAGGGTCGCCTTGCTCTCTACGCAGATGATACAAGCTTATTTTATTTCGGGAGCAATGTCAAAGAAATAACGATGCGCGCACAAGAGGATCTAAACATACTTCACTGTTGGCTCCAATAGAATCTATTAACAATTTATACTTCTAAAACTTCATACATAATATTTAGATCCAAAAATAGAAAAATACCTGATCGACCTAAACTTATCATTAACGGTGAGGTATTACAACAAGTTACCCAAGAAAAATACCTAGGCTTAACACTGGACAAAAACATTACATGGAAAGCTCACTTGCAATATATTCACAACAAACTCTCCTTACTTGTGAGCGCACTGCATAAAATATTTCGATATATACCGAAACATGCTCAACTTTTAATATACAATTTTTAATGAAGCCTCACTTACTGTATCAAATCGAAATATGGGGTACTGCAGCTAAAAGTAATTTAAAACCAATACAAATATTACAAAATAAAATAATTAAAATCTTACACAACTATGACTTCTTAACACCATCGAAAACGATTTACAAAAACACAAAAATTTTAAATATTAAACAACTTTTTACGTATAATATATGTCTACTTATCTACAAGATAACTCACAAGCTTATTCACTCACACATAACATTCACAACAAAAAAGTCAAATAAACAAATGTATAACCCGCCGAGCCAGCAATTTTGTGTGTTACCTGCCGTAAGAACAAACTATGGAAAAAATTACATAACATTTGGGGGAGCACAGTTACACAATCAACTTCCAAAACATGTGAAAGAAGCGACTTCAATCAATATTTTTAAAAGAAGATTATTTGAATATATTTATAATGATGAAACTATGTATTAAATTTATACTTGGACCACCGCCTTATAGTTGATAGGAGAACACAATGAACTCGCTTCTTGATTAACGATCGACCGGTATAATTTTTCTTTATTTTTTACTACCCACACGCACTAGAATTATAATATAGATGTTATTGTTCTCATGTAAGTGACTTATTGTCTTAATGAGAAATAAAGTTCTTTAAACCGAAAAAAGGGGCCAGGTAGACAAGTTCCGAGTAGCAATGTTTTGGGTAATCCCAAACAATCGCTTCTCGGAACCTTACCAACAGCTGCGGGAATGCTCGTAAAAGATTGTGCCTTTGAACTTACGCTATTGTTTACATTTAGTGTGAAATTAGAAACAAGTTAAACAAGAAGAAACTGTTCAATCACTCATCAGTATTACAGGCATCGTACACACGCGCGCATATCCCTCCCTGTTACACTTAAAGAAGTTGACTTTCAAAGTTTTATGGCGGCGGAACCACCAAGACGCGCAGATTATGCAAGGCAATCAATTTACAACGAGGAATACGCAGATATCTTTTATCTCTATGGATATTGTGACGGTGACGCTGCAGCTGCTCGCGTACATTTACATTTTTAAAATCTCGCCCGTGCCCGTGAGTAGCGCGTGACGTCATCGATTCCATGCGGCCGCGCCGCCATACCGTTACAGCGCGCCGATCATACGTTTGTAGTCATTCTGCCTTATTAATAAAAATTGCTTATTCCAAGCACAATTCGAAGTTACACTTGGACTAGCTAATCTCAGAGTAACTGACTATTTACTTCGTTATTACAATGTTATTAATAAGCATGGAGTAACCTCGGACTAACTATACATTCCTTACGCCGGGATTAAGGCTTGCGCTATAGCAACCCACTTATTTTAAAAGTAAAAAAGAGTGAGTCAGTGAATGATTAGTGAATGAATTCAATGCTTGATGATGACATTAATGACAGTGACAGGCAATATTTTGAGTTTGACAAGAGATAAATGTTACGGGTTGTTCCTTGTTCCTCGTGTTGTTTTTGAAATCGGTGGAAAAACTAAGTTCTAAATATAATAATTTTTAATATTATTTGTAACGAAATTTTAAAATTAAGAAAAGAGCGTGAAGGGCAAAATTAATTAAATAACCATTTTTGTTTTGTGTTTTGGGGATAAATAAAATCTTTTGTACATGTAATTATTGTATATTTATTTAAAAAAAATAGTTAATAGTGCTGCCCGAACAGGATTTCCTCTAACGGATTTATTTACTAATTATGTGACCGATATATTTTCATCATCTCCTTATACTACATCCTTAAGCAGATCTTGCTTTTGCATTGCAATGTATATATTGTTTTGTATGCACTTATTTAGTATTTAGTCCTCGCAGTAAACACCGAAACCTTTGCTTCCCTCCAAAGCATTGTTCTACAGTGTAACGGGGCCACCAGATGTGCGACCGGTTGTACATTCTTACTGTTGTTTATTAGGACGCAGGATAGGCGTGTATAAATAAGAAGTACAAGCATAACCAGAATCTCGTAGAAGTCTGCCTTTAAATTCTGACTGCTCAAACATTTGTTTTAATGCGACGATAATTAAATATTCTTGAGTCATGTGTGCTACCTTGTCAATGTGCCACTGTATCCATGAACTCTAAATTTGCATTTGACACAACCTGGTACAAAGCACTCATAACTTCTTTAATATGAAGTAATAGATTGAGGTGATTGTATTGAATCTGAGAAAATAACTAAGTACCTATACGGCAGAGATGGGCTAGCTAGGTGCTATAAAACTTACTTGTACATTTATTGAACTGTATCCTTTCCTGTTTATGTAGTATTGTCCGATGTTTCCAGCGACTTTCGGGATTAGAATATGTAGCAATCAATAGCCCCAATCACTTGTCTAAATCCACATAATGAATAAAAACCTGCAATCACTTTGTTCTGCTCCACATCACTTCTTGGTATTTTAATCCATTATGCTGTTTTTCTTACTAGTGCTTACAACTTATGAATTTAACACGGGTACCAGCGCGTGTAAGCATACGTAAAGTTTTACAAAATGTCAAAATACGCGACTAGTCTATGCTTACTCAGTCGTTAAACTAGGTACCGCCAAGGATTAACTTTTATTCCGAGAGTAGATTCGGATTAGTTTACTCCCTCCTTACTCTATGTTTATTAATACTGAAATTAGATATTTTAAGCTTTAAACTAGGAGTAAAGTTAATCTTGCTCAAGTCTGTGTTTATTAATAGGGCTGATTGTGTTTAATATACAAATCAGTGTTTGTAGTAATATTTCGCGGGTGAGTTGTTTGCCCTCGTGCGCTCTGGTGTTTTTAAGTATTTAATGATGGAAGAAGGG